>APFE031753141.1:34812-71819 GCA_000404065.3 Pinus taeda
AATAATAATGTAAGGGCACAATAATAACAATAGTGGGCTTCTATGGGCACAATAATAACAATACGGGGACTACATGGGTACAACAATATAATAAGGGGGTTGTACTAATAACAATAAGGGGTTACACTAGTAGTATAGGGGCCTAACATACCATGTTGATAAATCTAGTGTTGCTAGATTAGGTGATTTCTCTTACTTTGATAACTACTTGTGATGTTCTTTTACTTAACTTGATGTACTTGTTATTAACTTCTTCTTTCACTTGATTATTATTGTGTTCTTTATCATCAAACAGCTACTAAACAATGAAGATCAATGAGACAAGAGGACACAAAATGTAGGCTGCTACTATCTAGGGCCAAAACATCTCCTCTTGAGAGGAAAACCCACAACATTTTTTTTCTTCTTATAAAATCTTCAAATGACAAATTCCAAGACCTATGACCCTTGACAAAGACCCCTCCAAGACCAAATCAAACCTCTTCTTGATGAACTTGCTCCTCACAAAGTCAACCCAAGTCAAACTTGCCTTATAGCAGTTGCAACTTCTTCTTTGACTTGCAATTTTGATTGCAATTTCAGACTCCCTACCCTGCAATTTTCGACGTCCTGCAGTTACTACAACTTCGCACGTGTGATAAATTCGATCTTCTCTTTCCTTCGCTTAAGGGACTTCTTTCTCTTTGATAACTTGGCTTTGATTCCTTAGCTTCAAGATTTCATCTTCTCTTTGATAGATATGTAATGAGGTTGAGTTGCAACACAATGATGCCCTAATCCTTTTCACACATGTGAGATATTTAACCCTAAAACAGTGCTCCAAAAACTTTGCTCTTCTTTCCTTGGTTTCTCCTTCTCTTTGCTAGGTATTTCTTGCCTTTCTTGTACTTCAACAAACTTCTTTAATGCTCCTTAAGTGAGGTCGAGTTCTCCTTATATATAGGTCGAATAGTCCTTTCATGTGGCCGATTTGTCACTTTGTAGGCCGACTTGATCTTGGAGGGTCTTTATGACTCAATTTGACTTAAATAAATTTTGTTTTGACATGATACAATATGCCCAATGAGATCTTACATATATGACAATGACTCAATTGACTTCTTGACTCTATGACAAACCCTAGAAGCACTCAATGGGTGCTTGACCTATAAATAAATTGACCTTGAGCATGAACCCATGCTACAAAAATAATAATAATATTTTTTCTAAGTTGCATGAAACGCCGAAATGTTTCAGAGTTTCTGAAACGGGTACGTTTAGAAACGTCACCTCCCAAAAATGGAAACGTTAGCAGAAATGTCATATATATCTAGATATATATAAAAAAGGTTATAAATAAGTGAATAACACATTATCTTGCAAGAAAAAAGGGAATAAGACCCATAGATGACAATTTAGAAGGAAAACCAAGTCTATATTAACCTTCATACATGATTACATGATGGTCGAGTTTCGATCGAGTTTCGGGTACGGGCACGACCCAAAACACCGGGTTCCTAGAAGTTTCGTGCAACATAGTATTTTTTCTTTATTTTTACAATATACAAGAATCAAGAGTACATTTCATATTTATGAAGATCGAACCTAGTTACATACTTCAACACTCTAAAGTTCGTGGACAGGAAATTGCAGAGTGTAATAGCACTCTTGGTTGAACTGGGGTGGTAAAGACACGATGCCCGAAACAAGATAATCGCCTTCATGAACGATCTACAACATAATCAATGGGACATGTTGGACAGAATGGCTTCTCTTCAAAGGAGTCAACGGCGTATTGATGAAAGACTGGACCTGGTAGAGGGCAGGATTGATCACCTAGAGTTTCATGTTCACAGGGGCCCTTGACCCCCAAACCATCTCAATGTGAGACAGGCTCTGATTCCTCCCCATAATTAGTGATGATGGTCAGTTATATATGCATTTTCTTTGTATTTTGGAGACTTAATGCATTTTGTGTATGGACTCGCTCTAGTTTTTGTAATTTGAATGGGTAGTATATATAGGAGAAATTTTTTAATCGTAAATGGTCCTTAGTCGGTAGCGAGCAACTCTTTGTAGCCACCGGAAATCTTGATATGCCATTATCTCTGCCACCTAAGCCAGCAATGTAATCCCTCGCCCATCTGTTGTGATTGTATGTTTGAAGGTGGACCTCCTCACTGCGAACATATGGCTTTTCATTGGTATAGTTGAGTGATTTTCCTTACTTGTCATGGGCACTTTTGGGCATGGATTGGTGGGTGGATTTGGCGACAAGGGTGGGCTAGTTTTGTACACTTGTCTCCATTGCCCAATTTTGTGGTTAGACTTGTATCCTAGTCCCATGGGATCTCCTTTACTGGCAATTAGCTTTAGAGTTGGAACTACATGGGAAATCCTGATTTTGGTTGTGTAACCCTGATTTTGGTTGTGTAGTCCCACTTCCCGACACCGTATACATCACTCCCTTCCCCACTTATTTTAGCCCCATTCATCTCTTTTCCCATTTGAGTCCACTTGTGTCCACCAAGTCCACATAGAGTTAGCCTCCCCCTCCCCTTGTCCACACCTTGGGTCAGCCCTGGAATGATGTCCAGAGGTTGATGCAGCGAAAAGAAAAGAAAAAGCATAATTTGGCCACTCTTAACAAGAAATGTACCACAAAATGCAAAAGATGGCCAAGACATACAAATTTAGCACGTGGGCAAAAGCCAAACATGAGCTCTACCCCTTATTATTGGCCATCACCCCGGTTCCTATAGGCCCTAGATGAGCCCGCTCCATCATTAAGGAACCCATGATTGTCCCAACCCCTGGTGGGAAATGAATCACCCCACCTTAAGGGAGTATCTACTGCTATATCCTGCACATCATGCTTTCATCCCCTGGAGCCCCAAGTAGTTATGAAGAAAAATCAATCAAAGGTAAAAGGCATATGAAGAAGTGTGGAAAAACAAAGGTTGAGGTTACTCATGTACCACGATTTTCTCCCTCCTACACTGATATACCTAAGTGTGGGCTTCCCTTATTATAGCTACCCTTGTACCATGAAATGTGGTCTGAATGATTCCCCTGATCTCCCTCCATTCCATTACGATATCATTTGCCACCTGCTACTTGAGAAATGTACCATGGATACGTCGCCCCCTTTAAAGGTTGAAACCACCTAATAGGGTCTTTGATTAACCCCTCATTGAGCCTGGAGACACCTGTACATGCCAAATCCCACCATGGAAACGCATGCCACCATGAAGTGCCCCATTGGTTCCATGACTTGTAAGCTCTTTTACTTGATTATTCTAATGATTTATTGTATTGGAGGGCAAGGGGACGCATTAGATCTTATGCGGGATTGCAGGCACGTCTCCTTTAGGGGTTGGTCTTCCTATACGAGGTCCTAACCCTCTAGAGGGCCACATTGGCACTTGTAGGGTGAGTGTTGAGAGCCATGGGCCTCTACCATGGCAGAGAATACTCCATGGATCCCCAATACCACTCACTGATTGCTCATGTTCCACCTTTGGTATGAGGATGATGCACTAGGTTCACCATGCCGAGTCAGCTCCAAAGATGCACCACACACTTGGTAGATGATCCGGGGTCCAAAAGAGGGCTTATGCCATTATCTGAGCCCTTACAAATGGTTTACAGGCACTTTCGATCCACTTGGAGACCCATGAGGATGTCCTTGTGCCCTCCACACCCACTTGGGGGCACCACAGAGATTTGCTTGGATAACAAGGGACCAACCCCTTGTCCACTATGTTTGAGGTCCATTCTCACATCATGGCACATTTTGGTCTTCATTAGACCTCTTCAAAGGCCCAACGACTCACTTTATTGATCATTTGACCCTCTTGACGAGCTTATCATTATGTTATTAAGCTATATTGGTGGGTTTGCCAACAAGGATGTTATTATTGCACATTATTTTATTAATTGGGGTTCAATTAGGCCAAATTAGGCAAGTCGAACGCATTAGTGATTGTATAAATAGAAGTGAGGTGATTCATTTCCATCATCATCACTTGGATTGGATTAGTATCTCTTATGAGACTTTCGCACTTTTTGCTGGGATGAATTTTTGGAGCTTTTCTTCATTCACTATGATGTTTGGATTTCGCTATTGTCTTTGGAGCCTCTCTAATGTGAAGTTGATAAGTGGATATACTCTTCCCCTCATGTAAGTCGAAATTTCGATGCTATTATTGTTATCTTACTAGTTAACTGTATGTATGTTGTTATCTTTATCCTTGTATGGGTTAAATGTAATGCGAAATTCTTCTTGGACCTTGAATAAGTGATTAAATGCATGCATTGACCTTTGAGAGATTGGGCGAATGTTCCTAGAGGCACCTCTTACGTTAAAGACCTTGAAACTTTGTCTCTTTCACAAATTTGAAGTATAAATCTTTATTGATCTAGTTGTTTCCCTTTGAGAAGCTAGCAAAGATCAATTAGGGCTCCTTAGCTCACGAAACTTCATGATCTATGTGTATCTTAACTCCATTAAGCCCAAGAAATGAGGCACTGATCCTCGTATCCCTTTGGTGGTCAAAATAACATTTCTTTTCTTCCTTTCTTACAATTATAGGCCTAACCCCAGAAAGTCTCCTAGGGCATCACAAGAATCATTTGTAGCCATCCAAAACCCTTGAAAATTGGTCCACTACTGCATTGTAATTTGCTCAAGAAGTCCTCCAAATTTCAAGCAATTCCGACAGTGGAATCCCGAGATATAGCAAGCCCTAGCCATAAGACCATTTCTTGCCCTAAGTTGATTTTGGGTTAGTGACCTCATTAGGATCATTGCATCCAAATCTCAAAAGAAAATTTATCCTTTGATCCTCTTCTCTTCCCTAATCAAGTCAAGCCCTTGGTTGATCAACTCCACACCCTTGACCTAATTCTAGGTCCACTTGGTCCCATGTGGTTCCGCAACTTTACAACTCAAATTCCACAAAGATCACATAAAGACCAACTCTCCATAAGGATTTCTAGGCTTAGGAATCACCTTTATAAGATATACTCCCAAACCCTATCCTCAACAATCCTTTTAGCCCTTCCTAGAGAGTATATCACTTTGCTACCAGTCATATAATTGAGTCTTTCTTGTGAGTGGGCCTTAGGAATCACCCATTATCCTCTTATTGATCTATTCATCTAGTGATTCCTCTTATATCAAATCTCCTCCCATCGGTGAAAGTCTGTAAAGAGAAGGGAGCCTTAGTTGAGGTGACAGTGGGCTACCGCTCCATTGTTTCCCCTTGATCTAGTAGTTACTCCATAAGAATCCCCTCCTAGGACCCCCGCTAGTTTGAGTGATAACATTTTGGCGTTGTTGTCGGGGACACGAGACGTGTGTCTTGTTTCCCTTATGACATCATTGACATATCATTCTTGGTGACTCCATTAGAAGAACAAAGCCCAAGTCCTTCATTGAACTTCAAAGTTAATGCTTGTAGGGTGAAGCAAGCATCTATCAAAGCAATTTAATTTGCCCTGATAACTCCATTCTGATCCTAACATGCAAAATCATGAAAAATGGATTATTGTCGAAAAGAAATTACCCATGGCTCTCCATTTGAAAAACTCAATGATCGAGACCTTCAAGAGCTACAAAGGAATGTGGACAAATATGTTGAGTTTTATGAAGATTTGTTGGAGAAGACGGATAAAGAATTCATGCTCAGGTTTCATGGGACTACACAAAACAACTCTACATAATAATGTGTGCATTTGAGAAGGATCCTAGTCATCTCTTTGAATTTGTACCAAAACATGTGCTTTTGACATTTTGACTAACCTTATCAATGAGAAATTTTATTATCAATCGCAAAGCCCCATAGAATGTAATCAAATGGATGATCAGGGTGACCTTTAAGAAAATTCAAAGGTGCAAAACAATCCTGAAAGTGAGGAAGAATGGAATCCATTTGAAGAAGATCGTGATGACCATAAGTCCATAGAGGGCCTTCGGGATGCAAATTTAAGAATTGAGAATGTGCATGGCATGAGTGAGAGTCCCATTGAAGTCCATGAGGATCAACACAATGAAGTGGAGGCTTTCATTCAAGAAAGGGCATTCGAAGATACTAATATTGTAGCTCCTTGCGTAGATGACATTTATGATTTCTTATGCATTAATGGGGGAAAATGGGGTATGGGCAACCATAATTTTGACAGTGACCCTTATGATACTGACATGAAAAATGAGGTTGTAATTGACTCTCCTTTCCTCCCAGATATCATTCATGATGATATGACTACTAACACCATTGAATAGGAGGATCATTGTTTTCCCATGCATGAAGAAGGTTTATTAGATATAGCAGGCCCCATTTGTAGCATCAATGATGACACTAACAAAGGCCTTGTTTTCCCATGCCTTCTCTCAGATCCCAATAACATAGCTACATTATCCATGAGCCCTCACCTTGGTCGTTCTCACATTATCCCAATTATGGATAATCCCTTTTCCTCTCCTAAGTATGACGATAAGGAAGAGATATCCATTAAATGTGTCCCTCCTCCCCCCTCGTACCCTCAAGATTGTGAATATGATTATAATGAGCAACTTGCTCGTTGTGTCTCCCCTTGTTGTCAGTCTTTGTTTCCTCCCAGTCATGACCCTATGGTGGTCATTGTTATCCACCACTTCGTGGGTGATATCCCCAGGAGAAATTTTTCTCCATGATGAACCTCAATTGGCAGCCAACAACCCCTTATAGCCTCCTACTAGCTCGTTGTGCCATTTCTCTGCCACTTGAGCTAGCCATGTAGTCCCTCACCCACCTGTATTAATGTTTGAAGGTGGGCCTCCCAAATCTAAAGGTATGTATTGTCATTTGGTAATTGAGTATTGGGTTTACTTATCATGGATACTTCTGGGTATGGATTGATGGGGGCATTTGGCGGAAAGAGTGGGCTTAGTTGGTGCTCGTCCCCTGGATCTCTTTTTGACGTTACCCTTGGATCTTAGTCCCGCGGGATCTCCTTTATTGACCATTTGGTTCCAGGGTGGTACTAATTGGGAAACCCCAACTTTGGGTGTGTGGTCCCACTCCTTTATCGCATATCTTACTCCCTTTCCACTCACTATACCCCCATTCATCATTTCTCCCACCTGGGTCCAATTTCCAATTTTGGATCCACATAGGGCCAGCCTCTCTATCCCCTTGCCCCCACCTCGGATTAGGCCTGGAATGATGCCCCAGAGGTTGAAACAACTAAAAAAAAATGGGATCACTTATTTATCACTTGCCACCCCCATTAGAGGGATCTACCATGGACATATTGTCCCCTGTAAGGGTTGAAACTACCTAATAAGGTACTTGGTTAACCCCCTTTGGAGCTTGGAGACACTAGCACATGCCAAAGCCCACTACAGAAGGGCATGCCATTATGAAGTGCCCACTTTGTTGTCCATGGTTTGTAAACTCTTTTACACGATTATTTTAATGACTGGTTGTACTAGAAGCCTAGGGGACACATTGGATCTTATGCAAGATTACAAGCAGTTTTCATTTGGGTTTGGTCTCCCTATACGGGGATCCTAACCTCCAGAGGTCTACATTGGCACATATTGGGTGTGCATAAAGAGCCATTGGCCTGCAATGACGTAGACAGCACTCCACAGAATTTCATCGATGCTCAGAGACTACTAGCGATCCACTTTTGGGATGATGGTGATATGCTTGGTAAATTATGCCCAGCAGGCCCCCACAAGAGCCCCACACTCTTGGCAGGTGTCCTAGGACTTGTATGATGTCATGGCAACATTCATTCCACCACTCGGACCCTTGCAAAGGATCTACAGGCATCTTTGATTCATATGGAGACCCATGGAGTCATTTATGTGCCCTTAGAACCACTGGGAGCACCACAGGTCTACTACTTGGAGAACAAGGGGCCACCCCCTTATCCATCATATTTTGAGGAATTTATTCCTCAGTATGGAACTTCAGGACATTATTAGGCCTTTGGAGGGCCCCATGACATTTACATATTATTATTTGCCCCCTTGTGGGGCTTATTTATCCATTTGTAAGCTAGTTTGGTGGGCTTGTCACCAATAAAGGTTTTATTTGCACATTATTTTATCATTAGGGGCTAATGTAGGTCCATAGGCTAATTCAAACTCCTTAGGAGGCTATACATTGATGTTACATACATTCATTTGGATCATGACTTGACTTGGGACCTCTCTAATCATAGAGAACTTCGCATTTTTTCCTTGGAGGTATTTTTGGAGATGGATGAATTTTGATGTATGGTTTGGGCTATTTTTCTTGTCTTGGAGCTTTGTCTTGCAAACAAAGTGTTGGTTGGATATACTCTATAACATTGTAAGTAAATTTTAACGTTGTTATTCTTGTTGTTGCATACTGCTAAAATTAGGGCTAGTTGTTTCATAATTGAAATGTGGAATTAAGCATGTTTTAGCTAATTTAAATTATGGGCCAATGTTATATGAATGAAATGTCCTAGAGATTATTTGTCTCGATAAGCTTGCATCATTTTCTTTGAAGTACAAATGCTTGAAGGTCACTTTTCTTTTATTTCTCTCAAAATTGGATGAAGCTGACTTTTCACGCTTCCTTAATCAAGAAACCAAGTTCTTACTCATCATCATCCTTGACTCGATATCCCCAAGTGAATTAGACACTAATCCCTAAAAAGGGTGGTCATCTCCTTCACCTTTTTCACCTTTTACCACTTTTTCCCAGGTCTAGCCCTCAAAGGTCACCTAGGGCATCAATTTCCCGAGAATTGACCCAAGGAAAAACTTCGCTCTCCTACAGGCTACTGCGATGGCAGGCTAGACCTCAACAGGATCAATTCAACCTTTTGAAGTAAATATCCTTGTTTGGTGCTTTCCCTTCACCTTGTCCAAGATAGAAACATCATCGATTGTTGCATTCCATCCCCGAGCCTGGGCTGGGTCCACTTGGCCCCGAGTGGTCCCACTTCTCAATAAAGATTATTTGTCAAGGACCATTTGGGAATCCAAGTTTCCCAAGGATTATAGGGATTGAGAACCTCGTCTATAAGTGTTAAAATTGGCAAGTAGGGCCAAATTCCACCTTGGTCTACTCCTTTGAGGAAGACTATTGTGGCATTGAATTCCTCTTTTCGAGAGGTCCAAAATCTACCTTAAGATCATCAAATTTGGATAAAGAAAAATATTTATTTACTTAAAAGAAATTCTTCAAGCCATGACCTTATTAAGGCGGGAAAAATGAAAATTTGAAATTCAAATTTGCCTTCAAAATGCTAAGGTCGGCTTCACCTCCATAAGGACAAATTGTTATATATAAAGGTGCCCTCCATTCTCATTTGATACATCAATTCTCTCCTTATTCTCTCTGAAATGGCCACAGAAGAGGAAGATCTCTAGCAAAGGCATCAAGGGCAAGATTGGGATCTGTTTAGTCTTCTTCATGAGTCGAGTTCCTCAGGCAGGAGGCCGAGATTAGTATGGAGGAAGTCTGGGTTTATCTATGAATAATTTTGGGCTCATTTATCATCTTTTTAGGACCGAGTTAGAGCAGAAAAGGAGCCGCACTTGGCAAGGGTTATTGGATGGTGTTTTTGGTATATATTTGTATGGGTCTCCTCTCCAACAGTAAGTCGCACTCCTATTAACATGGCTCAGATAAACCGAAGTACTTGTCACAGAAGGCCAAGAGTTTGGTTTTCATCCCAGTTAGGTCGTGGACCTAGTCTCCATGACCAAGTGGACTGAAAGGCTTAAACATCAACTCAGATCTACTAACTAAAGTGCACAGAATCTTGTGAAGGAAAGTCATTGCCTTGAAATAAGAACTAAGGGTGAGTAAGTGAGTTGCATCAGCATGAAGTAAAACCTAACCAAAACCCAGTCTTGAAGAGGCAGTTTCCTAGAAGATTGGACAATGGTATTGAACCTCATATTGGCAAAATCTATGATTGTTCTCTCTCTTCCTCTGCTGAACATTTGATAATAATAATAAGAAGAATTGATCAACGGTTTTCCCCATCTTGGGGTTTTCCCCTGGCTTGTGTCATATCTTTGTGTTCTTTTGGCTTGGCTTGGCTTCTGCACTTTCATTTAATGTCCTTTCGTTAGTTATTGATGGTTTATGGTCTAACAGAATTGATAATGAAGTGACTAAATAAATCAGAGAACATGTTAACTCAAATTTTAACATGGTATCAGAACTGGGATGAGGACAAGCCCAAGAAAGAGAATGGAAGAAAGTAATCACTCTGTCATGCAGATCTTATGAAGTTATCTTCTAAGCCCAGGTGAAGAATGACTACTCTTATGCTAGAGGGGGAATCTCGAAGATCATTTCTGGGCTCAATTGCAAGCTTTTACTGTGTCAATCCTATTTTATTCAAAGGCATGAACAATCTCCTATGATGGACAGATCAAAAGGCATACCTAGGCTATATTTTCTTTCTATTCTGTGTTGACTTGAGTCTATTTTGAGCTTGAACCTGTTTTCTTAAAGTTGTTGCTCTGATGCCTTTTGAGGAGGTTTCCTGAGGCTCGGATCTCAAAGGAGGATAAACACTGCAATTCTTCCATGCCCTCCAATTGAAGTCCATAGAAAAAAATGGTTAAGCGCTATTCTAAAGCAACAGAAGAGTGGTGTTCTTTGGCTAGTGTAGTGGAGCTTCTTAAGTCAGAAGCTTGGCTTCCCAACATCAACAAGTTTGATGCTAAGGCGGGACATGTTGTCGAGTATTTGAGCTTCAGTCACTGGAGGCTTCCCTCCGTAAACTCGGTCTCTAGGCGGTGAAACCCACTCTTGGCAACGGACATAAATGCCTCCCTCCATTTATTGCAGGGCATGGCTCCTTTTCTTGGCAACCATTTCGTTAACTTAATAGTGAGATGGTGCATAATCCTAAAACTCTCGGGTTCATTAAAGATTATGCTTTCTCAAGGCTTGTTTTCATGGCATACGTACCACAAACTCGTGGACAAATTGGTTGAGAACAACTAGGGCAACCTCCTGCGCCTATACATCAAGAACACAACTGATTTTTGACCTGCGGACCTCCTCCTGTGCCTGTACATCAAGAGCACGACTGACTTTTGACTTACGAACCTCCTCCTGTGCCTATATATCAAGCACACGACCGAATTTCGACCTGCAGACCTCCTCCTGATCCTCAAGTACTTTCTTTGCCCTAAGAGCGACAAAACCCTGGCTGCGGTCAAAGACGAATGGAGAAATGAAGCACATCTGGCAATAAAACTTGCCTCCGACATGAAGAGACACTGCATAAAATCGAACAAACTGAAAACCAGAAGTGAATTATACTCCTTGGAGTTCACTAACGTCTTGTTCGTCGTGGCTGTTGACAGATTATCGGTCGCAGACTCGTGCTTGCCTTGCCTTGTTTCTTCATCATCGGACAAGACTGTGTTGTCTTCCGTTATTAGCAAGTTGGACATGACGGAGGTACTGAAGCTGTTGCGTTACCTCGGAAAATGGCTGAAATTTTCTCCAACATTATTTGATCTATTTAATAAGTTTGATCAAAAGAAGGTTGTTCCGAGCTTGGTCATACACTGGACATCATCCATCCTCAGTATTCGGCACTTAAGTTTTGTTTTCTGATTTATGAAATCTAAAAACACTTATTGGTACTTTGTAAAGGTCTGGTACATCTTGTAACACTTAACTTTTGGAAGGCAACTTGAAAGGCTACAGACTTCACGCAGATATTGTCTTTGGTATGAATGAATCATACACAAGACATGGCATTCAAGTTCAGATTTAGGTATTATCATCCCAAATGAGTAAGTTGATTCACATTATAAACATTACGTCTTCAGTGTACAGTATTCTGGCATTTCATTTACAGTCATGTTAACAATGGCATCATCTCACATTCGTACTTACAGTCAACATTAAGAGAAGTATTGGTATGACATACTTGCAGTCTGAGAGAGTTATGATATTTTTGATAAATTACTGACGACAGTATCATATTGAAATTTTGATGTCAAGACTGGCTGTAGGTAGTTTGAATTTCTCTTTTCTCATCATTCAGAAAAGAAGAAGCATTGTTCCATTACTCTAATCAATGACATTCAAACCTCTATCATAAAGAAGAGGCAGTTGAGTCTCCTATATGAAAAGAGAACCTACGACGATGGATCTCCAGTTTTGAACAATAGCATAAAATTATAATTTGAGTATGAGAGGATAGTCACAGCGAAAGGAGGATCACACCTTGTATTTGTCCATAAACCTGGTACAAATCTATAGTCTGATCAAAGCCTATAGCCTGGTGGTGATTTCAGTCCAGCATAAAATTTTCTAAGCATTTTATTATATTTCAGTGCATCATGAAGAGGTGTGTTGCAGGCACATATGCTACAAGGAGTCGAAGATTAGAAGCAATCTTTGTAACCATACTTCCCAATATTGGAAAGGTCAGATGCATTCACATAAGGTGCCTGGCAGCCAATGAAGAAGTGTAAATCCTCTGGAGGAAAGGAACAAATCTAAGGGTGCTCCATGATTGTCTCATCTTCAAATAAGTCTGGTTCTCTTGAAGTGTTGTAACTAAGATAGAAGAAATAACAACACTTGAAGGGTAATACTTCTGGAAAGGATATTTTTCAGTAAAGTCTACAGCTCTAATCTGAGCTTTCTTCAAATCAAAGTCTGAGGTTCTAATCAAAGTTCAAAGACTATTAAATAGGGGCAGTATGAAGAAGCCTAGAACTTGATGGAACCGTGTTAGTAGCATCTTGGAAGTCTGGCCATTAAGAAAAGTGCATAGCACCTTGAAGCAGTTTCTTATAACAACCCTCATGTGCAAGAAATCAGAGGCAGCTTGAAGAAAGATACAGATGCCAGAATAAGAAATCATGAATTAAGTAATTTGATGATTCAAGATCACGTGAAGCAAGGCTTCAAAGGGAGCGACAAAATCCCTGATGACTTTTCCCACCCAATAGTTTTTTTTTAAGTTATGGCAATTGGGTGTGATGACTCCAATAATCTCTGTCACCTCAGAAGGATAGGTTGCTCGAAGTTTATGCATGGAAGAAATATGTCAATTAGAGTATAAATATATAGTAACTGATGACGTTGATCCTCATGTAAGTTGTCTCTTAAAGTCAAGATGGAAAGACCTTACCATGTTGCATTGTTCCCTACACTTAAAAGTTGTTGGTCTGCATTCATATATCTTGTGGATCCCTCTTTATGCCTATGGATAAGCCACATATATTGGACAGTTGCTTGTTGAGATATCCCTGTGACTCTTGTGCACTATCAATCATTGCTAGACTGAAGTCTGTGACTCTACGAACTCCATAGAGGCTGAATGAATAAAGCAGCCAGCATGGACATCGAAGTAAACTCCACAGCAGCCATTTATGCACAAATTGTTGTATATTTCAGAGTAGGATTCAGAAAATCATGTATTAACAACAGATACCACTTTATATGGTACAGCAAGGGACATTTCTGTTTATGGAAGAACACTACCAGGATTATGGCATGTTTAATTACAAAGTGGATGGATCTTATGATAAGCAGGCTGCCAGATGGACACTTAGCACTCTAGAAAGACAAGCTTAGGCTTGTGGTCTCCCTGAGTAAAAGGGAGTAAGAACAGTTAAATATTTCCTTCATTACATATGCAAGAAGCAGAGGATAGCCAAGTGTTGCTAAGATCTATGATGTAAATCAGTAAGCTGTGTATACCAATGTTGCACAACTCCTACTTATAAGACTTGTCTGGCTATTGATTCGGCGACCCGTATAAGACTCAGGAATGACCCGTATATGACTCAGCAAAATACAGAAAAACTTAAAATATGGTAAATTTTAATCACAAAAAAAAGTGAAAAAAAAAAATCGAAATTTGAGGGTCTCCACGAATCTTATGCAGGTCCTATGCGGATTATATGCAATTAGTTATTCATGATTTAATGCAGGTAGCTGAGTTTTATGCAGGTACGGGTAGAAACCATGGGTTCTATGCAAGTGACCCGTCTCGCTATAAAACCCCTCAAAACCCACAGGTACTCGTGGATCTTATAAGAGTAATGCTACATTGGTGTATACATCTATATGTTGTTGGGAGTTGAGGCTTTCATTTTACGATCTGATCATCAATATCATCTTCAAGATCTAGTCTTGATTTCCAGAAAGCAGCCTAGCACTATTCCCTTTATGAAAGGATCTTTGGTTAAGATGGATCATGGAACATTGAGCTCTGGGAGCTCCTGAAGACTTGGGGAACTTATTGAGCTATGAGCGACCATAGGGTGAGTGGTTCACTTTCCCCTGTAGGTGAGCGGTGTACAAGGTGAGTGGTTCACCTTACCCTGTGACAGATGACATGTGTGTAGGGTGAGTGGTTCACCTTCCCCTATGATTGATGACACATGTGTAGGGTGAGTGGTTCACCTTCCCCTATTGTTGATGTCAAATGCATAGGATGAGCGGTTCACCTTCTCCTATGGCCTATGAACAAGATAACTAGTTCACCTTCTCCTACGGATACCCCATGAGAGATGCATGCAGGCATCTAGTTGTGGACATGTTGGTGGAACGTAGTTCATCCTTTCCCCACATGTCGGATGCTCCTTCCCTACGATCAATGGTTAACATGTCGGTGGGACGTGGTTCATCCTTTCCCTACATGTGGTTGTGCTGTGTCATTGTAGGATGTGGTTCGTCCTTTCCCTACGTATGGTTGTGAGCAGGATGTGATACATTCTTTCCCTGCTATTGATTCAGTGTCATCCTACCCATGTAGTCTGGGACACATGGGAAGTACCTCTCATCTAGCCAATGAGTTGGGAAAAGTGGTTAGGGACCATAGCACTACCGATGGACGCATCGGGTACTGCTGTATTCCCTATGACTAGGATGCTTGGTGTTCTTCAACTTGATCTGAGATCAAGTCTGATTGAGGTTTTACCTCTGGACTGACTTTTGTCAGTAGAGAGTGGTAAAGTCTTGTGACTCACTCTCGATCAATTCTTCTTCATTATTACATCAGTGTTCAGCAAAGCAGAGATAGGATTCATAGATGGTTCATGGTGTCTGGATGGCTTCATGATGATCAGTAGCAGTGGCTGATGGTTTGACAGGTGGAATTCTCCCTAGTTGAGAGGGAGTGTTAATATTGGCAACTAGGGCCAAATTCCGCCTTGGTCTGTTCCTTTGAGGAAGATTATTGTGGCATTGAATTCCTCTTTTCGAGAGGTCCAAAATCGACCTTAAGATCATCAAATTTGGATAAAGAAAAATATTTATTTACTTAAAAGAAATTCTTCAAGTCAAGACCTTATTAAGGCAAGAAAAATGAAAATTTGAATTCAAATTTGCCTCCAAAATGCTAAGGTTGGCTTCAACTCCATAAGGACAAATTGTTATATATAAAGGTGCCCTCCATTCTCATTTGATACATCAATTCTCTCCTTATTCTCTCTGAAATGGCCGCAGAAGAGGAGGATCTCTAGCAAAGGTATCAAGGTCAAGATTGGGATCTATTTAATCTTCTTCATGAGCCGAGTTCCTCAGGCAGGAGGCCTAGGTCAGTATGGAGGAAGTTTGGGTTTATCTATGAATAATTTTGGGCTCATTTATAATTTTTCAGGACCGAGTTAGAGCAAAAAAGGAGCCGCACTTGGCAAGGGTTATTGGATGGTGTTTTTGGTATATATTTGTATGGGTCTCCTCTCCAACAGTAAGTCTCACTGCTATTAACATGGTTCAAATAAACCGCAGTACTTGTCACGGAAGGTCGAGAGTTTGGTTGTCATCATAGTTAGGTCATGGGCCTAGTCTCCATGACCAAGTGGACTAACAGGCGGCGTATACATCAACTCAGATATACTAACTAAAGTGCACGGAATCTTGTGAAGGAAAGTCGTTGCCCTGAAATTAGAGCTAAGGGTGGGTAAGTGAGTTGCATTAGCATGAAGTAAAACCTAACCAGAACTCAGTCTTGAAGAGACAGTTTCCTTGAAGATTGGACAGTGGTACTGATCCTCATATTAGCAAACCTATGATTGCACTCTCTTTTCCACTACTGAACATTTGATAATAAGAATAAGAAGAATTGATCAAGGGTTTTCCCCATCTTGGGGTTTTTCCCTGGCTTGTGCCATATCTTTGTGTTATTTTGGCTCGACTTGTCTTTTGCACTTTCATTTAATGTTCTTTCGTTAGTTACTAATGATTTATGGTCTAATAGAATTGATAATGAAGTGACTAAATAAAACAAAGACCATGTTAACTCAAATTTTAACAATAAGCCTATTCCTTCTCCCTTAACCCTCCAATCCTCACCCCTTACCCCTAGAGGACCAAGTCCCTTGCTTAAAGAGCAAGCAAGTTCCATTCTTCACTCCATGGTTGGGAAAGGTTTTCCAGGGTCACTTTCCACCTATCCATTGACATATACTTTACAAGTGATCACTACACTACTTGGACTCCTCCCATCGATGAAAGTCCATAAAGAGCAGGGAGACTTAGCTATGGTGACAGTGGGCTAAGCCTCCACCGTTGCCCTTAACCTAGCAGTGGCCCTCTTAGGAACCCCTTTTAGGTCCCCTGCTGGTTTGAGTGGTAACAATCATGAAGTATGATATTAACGACAGGGATCATAATGGGGATGATTTGCCTGAAATTGCTATTTGTATGAGGTTTATGAGCTTAATTGTTGATATCTCTATATTTTGGTTGGAAGAAAGGATCTTGTTGAATAAATTGCATCCCTTGTCTCCCTCTTCCCCCGTGGTACTACATGCGTGGTCATTTCGTTTTCCCGCCTCCCACCCTTGTGACCATTCATGTTGTCATTCCTACCTTTACCTTTGGATCTATTGCATGAGTAAGCATAAGGCCAATTGCTTTTGTATTGACCGGATGATATGTTGGTTACATTGGGCCTATGATTACACTTAGTATTTGGGTGATGTAACATGCATGTTAGGGTAGTATGCATCACATTCTCATTTTCCCCATTCGAACTAACATCATATGATATTATCATGCTCTCTTAGTTGCATTTAGATTAAGATTGCATTTGAAAATTTATTTAAGATTCATTACTAGTTGATTTTTAGTGGCGTAATACCAAGAATGGGTAATCATAAGACACCACAAAAACATATTTCCCCGTGTGCCTGGTCTTTGATATGTGCAGGTAACAAGTTTGCGGTACCAAGAGATTGTCGGTGTTCTCATGACCTCTCGTTCGAGTAGCTTTGCACACCATTCTGAGAGCTCATGTACCAGTTGGAGCCAAATGTTACCCAACACCTTTGCGTAGTATATATAGGAGAAATTTTTTCTCCTAGATGGTCCTCAGCCAGCAGCGCCTTGTAGCCACCGAATAGCTCGATGTGCCATTATCTCCGCCACCTGAGCTAGCCAAGTGGTCCCTCGCCCATTTGTTGTGAATGTATATTTGAAGGTGGGCATCTTGATCCCGAAGGTATGGCTTTTCATTGGTATAGTTGAGTAATTCTCCTCATTTGTCATAGGCACTTTTGGGCATGGATTAGTGGGGGGATTCGGTTGGAAGAGTGGGCTAGGTTTGTACTCTTGTCTCCATTGCCCGATTTTGTGGTTAGCCTTGTATCCTAGTCTCGTGGGATCTCCTTTACAAGCCATTAGCTTTAGGGTTGGCACGACATGGGAAATCCTAATTTTGGTTGCGTGGTCCCACTTCCTGACACCATATACATCACTCCCTTCCACTTATTTTAGCCCCATTCATCTCTTTTCCCATCCAGATCCACTTGTGCCCACTAGTTCCACATAGGGTTAGCCTCACCCTCCCCTTGTCCACACCTTGAGTCGGGCCTGGAACGATGCCCGAAGGGTGATGCAGCTAAAAAGAAAAGAAAAAGCATAATTTGGCCACTTTTAACAAGAAATGTACCACTAAATGCAAAATATGGTCAAGATATACAAATTTATCATGTGGGAAAAAGCCAAACATGAGCTCTACCCCTTATCCATGGTCATCACCCTGGTTCCTATAGACCCTAGGTGAGTCCCCTCCATCATTAAGGAACCCATGATTGTCCCAACCCCTGATGGGCAATGAACTGCCCCACGTTAAGGGAGTATCTACTACCATATCCTACACATCGTGCTCTCATCCCCTGGAGCCCCAAGTAGTTATGAAGAAAAATCAATCAAAGGCAAAAGGCATACGAAGAAGGGTGGAAAAACAAAGGCTGGGGTAACTCATGTACCACGATTTGTTCCCTCCTCCACTCATATACCAAGGTGTGGGCTTCCCTTATTATAGTTACCCTTGTACCATGACATGTGGTCTGGATGATTCCCCTCATCCCCCTTTGTTCCATTACTATATCATTTGCCACCTGCCACTTGAGGAATGTACCATGGACATGTCACCCCCTTTAAAGGTTGAAACCACCTAATAGGGTCCTTGATTAACCCCTCATTGAGCTTGGAGACAATTGTACATGCGAAAGCCCACTATGGAAGGGTATGCCACCATGAAGTGCCCCATTGGTTCCATGACTTGTAAGCTCTTTTACTTGATTAATCTAATGATTTGTTGTAATGGAGGGCAAGGGGACGCATTGGATCTTATGCAAGATTGCAGGTGAGTCTCCATTTGGGGCTTCATCTCCCTATATGGGGTCTTAGCCCTCCAGAGGCCCATATTGGCACTTGTAGGGTGAGCAGTGAGAGCCATGGGCCTCCATCATAGCAGAGAGCACTTCATTAATCCCCAGTACCACTCATTGATTGCTCATGTTCCACCTTTGGGACGAGGATGATGTACCTAGTTCACCATGCCCAGCCAACTCCAAAGATGCACCACATATTTGGAAAATGATCCAGGATCCAGATGAGGGCTTATGTCGTTATCCGAGCCCTTATAGATGGTTTACAGGCACTTTCGATCCACTTAGAGACCCATGAGGATGTTCTTATGCCCTCCACATCCACTTAGGGGCACCACAGGGATTTGCTTGGATACAAGGAGCCAACCCCTTGTCCACTATGTTTGAGGTCCATTCTCACATCATGGCACACTTTGAACTTCATTAGGCCTCCTCAAAGGCTCAATGACTTACTTTATTGATCATTCGACCCTCTTGACAAGCTTATCATTATGTTATTGAACTATCTTGGTGGGCTTGTCACCAAGGGATGTTATTATTACACATTATTTTATTATTTGGGGCTCAATTAGGACAAATTAGGCAAATCGAACTCATTAGTGACTGTATAAATAGAAGTGAGGGAATTGATTTTCATCATCATCACTTGGATTGGATTAGTATCTCTTATGAGATTTTCGCACTTTTTGCTGGGATGAATTTTTGGAGCTTTTCTTGATGCACTATGATGTTTGAATTTCGCTATTGTCTTTGGAGCTTCTCTAATGCGAAGTTGATAAATGGATATACTCTCTCCCTCATGTAAGTTGAAATTTTGATGCTATTCTTGTTATCTTACTGATTAATTGCATGTATGTTGTTATCTTTATTCTTGTATGGGTTAAAATGTAACGTACAATTCTTCCGGAACCTTGAATAAGTGATTAAATGCATGCGTTGACCTTTGAGGGATTGGGCGAATGTCCTTAGAGGCACTTCTTAGGTTAAAGACCTCAAAACTTTGTCTTCTTCACAAATTTGAAGTATAAATCTCCATTGATCTAGTTGTTGCCCTTGGAGAGGCTAGCAAAGATCAAATAGTGTTCCTTAGCTAACAAAACTTCATAATCTATGTGTATCTTGACTCCATTGAGCCCAAGCAATAAGGCACTAATCCTCATATCCCTTTGATGGTCAAAATAGCATTTATTTTCTTCCTTTCTTCCAATTCTAGGCCTGGCCCCAAAAGGTCTCCTAGGGCATCACTCGAAATCGTTTGCAACCATCCAAAACCCTTGAAAATTGGTCCACTATTGTGTTGTAGTTTGCTGAATAGGTCCTCCAAATTTCAAGCAATGTATATGGCGGAATCCCGAGATATAGCAAAACCTAGCCACAAGACCATTTCTTGCTCTAGGTTGACTTTGGGTTAGTGACCTCATTAAGATCATTGCATCCAAATCTCAAAAGAAAATTTCTCCTTTGATCCTCTTCTCTTCCATAATCATGTCAAGCCCTTCCTTGGTTGATCAACTCCACACCCTTGACCTAATTCTGGGTCCACTTGGTCCCGTGTGGTCCCGCAACTTTCCAACTCAAATTTCACAAAGATCACATAAAGACCATCTCTCCATAAGGATTTCTAGGCCTAGGAATCATCTTTACAAGATATACTCCCAAACCCTAACCTCGACAATCCTCTTAGCCCTTCCTAGAGAGCATATCACCTTGCTTCCCAAGCAAGAAAGCCATATAATTGAGTCTCTCTTGTGAGTCAGCCTTAGGAATCACCCATTATCCTCTTATTGATCTATTCATCTCGTGATTCCCCTTATACTGAATCTCCTCCCATCGGTTAAAGTACGTAAAGAGCAGGGAGCCTTAGCTGAGGTGACATTGGGCTATCACTCCATTGTTGCCCCTTGACCTAGTAGTTTCTCCATAGGTTCCCCTCCTAGGACCCCTGCTAGTTTGAGCGGTAATAAGCCCTAGACCTCCAAACCATCTTAATGTTGGACAAGCTCCGACTGCTCCCAATAATTTAGTGATGATGGTCAGCTATATATGTATTCTTTTTGTATTTTGGAGATTCAGTGCATTTTGTGTATGGACTTGCTCTAGTTTTTAGCATCTGAATGGTAGTTTTCGTTTATCTCTCACTGCCAACAAATCTAGTTAGAGTGAGTCCAGGAGAGAAGGGAAACTCATGAAAACTTTATGTAATGTTTTGACGAAATAATAGAAGCGGTTTGATCGACCAAAAAAAATCTATAAAAGGTAGTAGGACAAATCCTATAGACCTATGAATGAAAACCACATCAAAGAAGGTGAGAAAGCACTTAGCTTCCCACTTGCAAACAAGTGGTCATAATCCTGGAAATGTTACTATGAACCAACTCCAATGGTTGAAAAGAACGCCTTGCAACACCAACCAAAGCATTTACTATAAAATCACCAAATCCTAGAACATAAAGAACATTTCCAAATGTGGCAAGGTCAATAAAGACTTATCAAAAATAACACTCATGCTTTCAATCATTGCATGAGTACAAGGATTATCTAGACAATATCATGAAAGATGGGCCCATGTACTTGGTCCAAACAAGCTAAAATGTGAAAAGGATGAAATCATAACTTGAATATCAGGAAAAAGGAGCTTTACTGAAAACATCCAAAAGCCCTTGCTCTGAAGAAAGCAATGATATGTTGTGCCTAAATATCATAATCAGCCCCATTTAGGCCAGCAAACAACCATTTTGAATCCGTAGTTGTTAATGCACGAGCACCAACGTCTTTCAAAAATCTAAAGAAACGCTTCAACAAATCCAAGGTATATATCAACTGAAAAAGTAGAGTGTGTTTGTCTTAGGATTTGGGTATAAACCCTGAAATCCTTAAAGCACCAACGTGTTCACTAAATCTGCCCTACACTTGAGTAAATCTAAAACATACATCACTTGGAACAGTAAAACAGGGAAGTGTGATGGATGTAGGGTTTTAAACCCTAGGCAACATTAGAAAAGAGGCTTTGGCCTTGATAGAGGGCTTAAACCCGAAGAAAAAATTAAAAATAAGGGGCAAGCCTCAAAAATTTGAATCAAATGGAAAAAATTGAAACCTTAGTTATGCTGTCACAAAACAACAGTGATGCCACCAGCCAAAAGCCTCAAATCCATGGCTGAAAAATGACTCAAATAAATTAGACAGTTTAAGCCTCAAGCTAGGAATTCCAACCCTCTGCACAAGATCTCCAAAAAGGCACATTAAACAAGCTTCAATAGGCTCAAACAAGGTGTCCTCTGGCCAATAACACCATGAAAAAAAGCCCCAAAACCTCCTTTAAGTTGGGAAATCCTCCAATGCAATAATTGGTCACCAAATGATACCAGTGAAAACACCCAAGGAAAACACCCTAACCAGCAGTGAAATGAATGGAGGAGGTTCACACCCACTCTGATACCACGTTGAGATTCATATGAAATTGAAGGGATCAAAGGGAACCAACCTACAAACCCTAATTCTTGCAATAAAGGAGAAAAGGAGTGCTAAAGTGTTGTCAACACTTAAAACTGTCTTAGTTTAACAGTAACTAGGGAAGGTGCCAAAGACACCTCGTGTTCGAAAATGGAACTAGTTTTGGTCTTCATAATTGTCATTGTACTCGTGTCATTATGTATATTTTATGTAACAAGCAAAAGAAGAAGGAAAAATTATTATTTTCAAGTATGGGTTTCATGTTTCTTTTGATTGGTCATATAGGTTAAGCGTGTTCTTCATGCTTCTAGTGTTTGTCATGTCCTAAGAATAATTGTCATGAGTCAAGAGAGTCAATGTCATGTGTATAAGACCCATTTGGGCAAGTTGTATCATGTAAAAGAATTTATTTTGAGTCTTAAAAGTCAAAATAAGCCTCCAAGCACAAGTCAGCCCTACCAGCAAGAAGTTGGCCTAAAGAGGGGTATTCGACCTCATGAAATGCATATATATAGAAGGAGATTCGACTCACTTGAACACACATCTTCACAAGTTTGATCTGCAAGAGAACAAGAAGAAAAACAAGAACAAGGAGACCAGAAAACAAGAAGAAGAGCCTAGCGAAGGAAAGAGGCTGAAATCTTAACTTTTCAGCTCACATGTGCGAGGATTAGGGTTTTTTTCTGCTACAGGGGGTTGAGAGTTGCAGGCTGAAGTTCCTAAATTCACTGCAGGTCCGAAGTTCTAAGATTGGGAGCCGAAATCTGAGTTTCAAGCAAGTTTGGATAAGGTTCGACTCTTGTTGACTAGAGTTGACTTTGACTTCTTGGAAAGTGTTTTGAAGGAGGGATGACTTGGAGGTTGGAGGGGTCTTGGTCAAAGTGTTTGGGTCATGGCTTTCTCATTTGATCAGATTCTAAAAGAAGAGAAGAGATTCTTTTGGGTTTTCCCCTTGGAGGGGTTTTGCCTTGGCTTGGAGCCTATATTTGTGTCCTCTGTCTTTTATGATCATTATGGTTTATGCTCTTGATAATTATTTGATGAAGAGAATTTAATAAAGAACACGAAGAAGCTAACTAAAGTTCACAAGTAATTATTAAGGATAAGGAGAATTGTTTAAATAGCTGCCCTACTAGATTCTCCAACACCTTGCACAATCCCCCCAAACCAGGGAGTGCTTGCTAGCCTTAGGGGAGGGATCCCTATGCAATCTAAGATGAAATATACTGATAGGAGACAACATACTCTTCTTATAGTATGCGCAAATAACTTGTTCTAATATAAAAATCATAGCCGAAATCTATGTGATATAAATCTGGACAGCAAGCTCTGATGCAGATTTATAACTAATCGTGCCTTGGTAACCATGCAAATATGTTGTACAAACACTTCAAATCTGCTCTTAGAAAGGGAAGATCTGTGTGAGAGAATTAAAAATGACAAGCTTAAATTGTGGAAATTAATATTTGTAACCATGGTACCTTGAATTCCATGGGTGATGGAGTAACAATTCTGAATGTCAATTGATTAAAAAAAAGTCAAATAAAGCAAACACGTCAAACAACTGAGATTTAGCCACCAAATAAGATAGTATCTTTGGTTTAGTGCTGCATGTACTACAAGTTTGGTGATATTGGCTCTTCAAATCTGCTCTTAAAAAGTGCAAAAATGTGTGAACAAACCAAAACCAATGAAGTCTGGAAATTAAATTTTGTAGGTGATGGAGTGAAAAATCAATTAAGCAAGCAAAATTCCAAAGGGCAATGGATTCTAAAATGTCAAATAAAATAAGCAAACACACCAAACAATTGAGATTTAACCACCAATTTAGATAGCACCTTTATTTCAATAAGTTTGGTGATTTAGCTTCAACTTCAAAGCACTCCAGATATCAAACTTCTTCCAAAGCATAAGACAAAAATGTAGAGCAAAGAAAGGTTCCTCATAAAGATTGCCTTGACTCCAAGGGTAGAATGTCTATACACAGAAAATCTCTGGAAATAGCACCCCACCATGCACTGGAGTCAACTGAAGTGGTACTAGAGCTCAAAGTGCGTAGCCTAAAGGCTAGTTCAATCCCTTTGACCAAAGTTAGCACAAAAGATATCTTTTGGAAACTTTATCCTCCATCAGAAGTTCACTCAAATAGTCTTTCATGGCACTCTATTGTAAGAGAATATCCTTCTCAGCATGCAAGTGAACACGTTGGTAAAGGAAATTTGCATAGAGGATAGTTTGGGCTTAGGCTTCAGCAGGGAAAGTGCTTGCATGTGAGAAAATCAAAGAACTTCTGAGCGGTAACAGCAGCAATATGAGGAATATATTTGAAAGAGCATATTCCATATGGAAATTGGTGCTGGAGGTGGCTAGAAACAGCAAGGTTACAAATGTATCAGGTGGAAAAGAAGCAGCTACAGGAGGATGGCAATACCACTTTTCAAAGGTTAAAACAAGTTAAACAGCAGTTACCACAAAGTATGTCCCTAATACAGAAAACTTCTTGAAAATAAGCACTGAAAAGGGGTATATTGGCAGAGGTACTAACTGTTTTATGGGAAACTAGTGAAGATTTTAGCAAACGATAATTACAGGATGACCTTAGGCAAATTTCTATTAGATCAAATAGACAACTAGCAGCGGATTGGAGTTACAATCCATGAGGATTTGATTTGGGATACAGTTACATGTTTTTTCCATAGATAAATACCAGGAAAAAACAATACAGACTGCAAATCAAAACATAGTTGGCATGCATGCAGAGCTTGTAGAGTTTAGTAAGCTTTCTTCCCTCTCTCCACAGACAGCTAGGACTTCTATATCTATAGGGTAGAGAGGGAAGTCAAGGGTTAGACAATACTTTCTGAGCAGATCACAGCAGCTGAGTCCTCATCATCCTTCCACCTTCAGGATTTCAGAAACCACTTCCACCACTGCATGCAACTGGACTGTGGACCTATGGCAACTTGTCCTGTTTTATCGTTATGATGTAATCCAATCTCTTGATTAACATATTGATTTAATTCAACTATGCCTTTCTCTGGGTTTTGGAATCTCTTGGTTGAATGATGGTTTAAGACTATTGCAGTGTCATGGTTAGCTTTAACACACTTATTTTGAATTTTGAATCACTTTAGGTGCATATTCTTTTCATCTCATTCATTTTCATTCATTATTATCAGTGTTATCATAACGGTTGAAACCAACCTGTCTGACTGGTTTCAGGGTCAAACCAGTCTAGTTCGAGGTTTGGAACCGGAAATGGCTGGGTTGGTGCTGAACTGGCCAGTTTTGTACGGAACCCAATTCGGCCAAAGATGTTCCAAATGCAAATTTTTGACAAAAAACAAGAATTTTGGAGTGGGGCAGCTTAATATTCAAGCTTATGGCCCTAGTATTGCTGTGTTTCATGGTAAAGTGGCATTCTCCTTATCTTTCATTTTCATCCTTTTACTTAAATTTTTTAAGTTACCCTGAAATGACTCAAGATCTTTGAGAGTGGTTCCAACCTCATTGGATTTAATATGGAGAAAGTAGAATTTTAGATCTCACTCAAAATCCAGCAAACTTAATAGTTTTTCAAGATTTCAGGATTGGGGGGATTGCAACGTTTTCACTGAATTTTGTCATATAAAAGGGTATGCAGCTAGTATTTAATCAAGAGCACCAAGCCCTTTATGTACCATGATGTTAGTAGGCATTGGTTGTCGAACTCCTCTATCATTTTTTCTATCTTATTTTAATGCTTAGAGGGTGGTATTGATGACGAAGATCCCAATATAGGCAATGATTTTGATGATAGGTAGGTATTTGTTGTAGCATGATTTTTTTTGGATGCTAGAGACCATCTAGAACCTGTTTGTTTATGTATTTTCAGTTCAAAGATGGATCGCACTTGATGTTATTTTGGTTATGTGTACCCTTACATGCTATATAGATGAGAAATTTTACTTATTTGTGCATAAATGGTTTGGATTCATATGGATGCACATGAATACATATGTTTTTCTTTTCTTTTCTTTTCTTAAATTTGAATATAATATATGTTTTTGGTCAATTGATTTTTTGGTCTGGTTTTTTTACTGGTTTTGGTCCGGATCCGATCCCATTTCTGAAGGTTTTTCGGTTCAATCACCAGTTCGATTCTGATCACATTGATTATTATAATATCTAATCTCAACCATTTGATGTTCACTAAGAGTTTATCTATTTTCAGGCATTTCAAGGGCAAGATTTTTGTGTGCTAATCAAATTGAAGTTTACGAAGATTATTTCATTTGATAACAACATACAACCCCTAAGGACACCCGCTGAAACTAGAAAAGCACTAGTCTGAATGGCAAGGCATCTAGCAATGGTAGGGCTAGATGGCCTATAGTAATTAAGAAGGTTTGCCAATGCAAATTTTCCTGATAAAACCAGTGTTATAAGAACTAGACCTGAATGGAATAAACCAGCCACTCCAACCGGTTTTAGGGACAGTTGGTCTGAACAGCTATTAAGGACCGGTAAAGGCCGGTAAAGGCCGGTTCAGTATTTAACTGCATGGAAGCGGTTGGTTCAGTACTGAACCGGCCTTTTTTCACCGAACCACCCAATTTTGTACAATGCTACCAAGGACCCTTTGAACACATTTTTTATATTTAGAAAAGCAATAATTTGTGAGTGGTGAAGCAAGCCTAGTATTTGATCATATATACCTATTAATGTTATGCATTTAATGGTAACGTTAAATTTTTAAAGAAAAAGGATGATCCTTTTACTTAAATTTTTAACATTACCATTAATTGATTTAGAATGTTTGAGAGTGGTCCCACCCTCATTGGATTTATGGAGAAAGAAGAAATTTAGATCCCACATAAAAACTAGCAGACTAAATAGTTTTCGGGATTTCAGAACTGGGGGGATTGCAACATTTCTAACTTTCTATTGGATTTTGTCATGTACAAGGATATGGAACTAGCATTTAATCAGGAGCACCAAGCCCTCTATGTACCTTGATGTTAGTGGCATTGATTGTTGAACTATCATGACCCTACTAAAAATGTACCCATCACTCAAACAAAATCTTGACTTGACATGCTAAGCTTTTCTATTTTATTTTAATGCTTAGAGGGTGATATTGATGACGAAGCTCCCAATATAGGCAATGATTTTGATGATATATAGGTATTTGTTGTAGCAAGATTTTTTTTGGATGTGATAGGCCGTTTAAAGCCTGTTTGTTGTTGTATTTTCGGCTCAAAGATGGATTGCATTTGGTGCTATTTTGGTTATGTGCACCCTTACATGCTATATAAATGAGAACATTTGCTTATTTGTGTATAAATGGATTGGATTCATATGGATGCACATGAATATGTGTGTGTGTGTGTTTATTTAAAATTTGAAGATTTTATGTGCTTTTGGTTGACCGATTTTTTTACGAATTCCGGTCCAGTTCTGACTGGTTCCCAATTTAGGAGGTCTACCGGTTCGGTCAATGGTTCGGTTCTGATAACATTCAATAAAACTATACAATGTCACATCAATAGCACTTTCACTGTTTAGGTTGGCTCTCCTCCTACGCAAGGGAGGAATCCATAAAGGCAACTAAGTCTAAAAGATAGTAATGACTTGGAAAGGGTCATTAGATTTAGGGGAAATCTGGTTTATTGGATTCCCTGCAGTGAATCCCAGATTTAATAGAACAGAATATAAATAATAATTTTTGGTGTTTTAAGGGTGGTTGAAAGGAAAGATTAGTGCCTAAATCCAAGCTGGCCATATGCAGTCAAGAGGACAGACTTACAGGGCTGTTTTAGGTAAATAACTAGATCAAAGTTTCAAACAGAGCTACAAAATGCATGCTATGGCCAGCCTAATACTGCTGTCAATTGATGCAGAATTCTTCCTTGAAAGGCCCTACAAGAGATGCATTTTTGGACTTGCTTACTAGGGTGTGCTTTACTATGAAGTATAAATCTGCAACAACTCTAAAAGATGATAATGCAAGAGAATAAAGAGGAAAATACCACTCCTAATTGCTTCTAATGCAGTAGAGTAACCCTTCACAAATAGCCAATGAGACAATATCCTTTGAAAGTGTATTTCCCCATTAATATTCAACCATCAAAAGTTCCAAACATATGCCTCACATCAACTAGAATGAACTCTTAAAATTTCCAATAGCCTTCAATAGATCTTCAACAATTAGTTCTCAAAGTTTACAACACTCAATAACAGCAAAAATGGGAGGGAACCTCTCTTATATAGAGATAGAGCTCAAAACCCTCCTACATCAAATAAAAATATCCCAAGTGTAGATCCATGTTCCGTGCTAGGAGATCAAAAAAACCTAATAACTACTAACAAACCTCTAATGATAAGTCAAATAATTCATAATACAATAAAAGATATGTGTTAGATATGCGACATGTCTCCTCTACAAGCTTGGTATCTCCAAAGTCCAAGGGATAGCAATATGTAAAACTCCTCCCAGTGGCACGTGTGACTCTCCAAGAAGATCAATCCACTAGAAAGTCATCAAGATATGTGCAACAAGAGCTCAATCCATGGATCAGCCCACTAAAATGTGAAATGGATACTCATATATGGTGTGCACTGTGCTCACATGCCAAAAACAAGGGTGTCTCCTCAAATAGCTCAACAACTTAGTCTCCAAGGTGCTAAAGATGCCAACTCAAATTCCAATGACTAGATCCATGAGATAAGGAGCCACTATACCATGAACTAGCCATAGTAATCAAAACCGGCCAGTTCATTGCCTAGAGGGACCGAACCAGTAGAAAAACTAGTTTTTTGATCTACACAGGCTAGGGTTTCCATTAACTAGCCATAAACCGACCAGTTTATTGCCAAGTCGGCTGCAAACCTCATGCAAGTGGGTTTTTGGTGTTTTGTAGCAGTTTTGAGGGGAACTAGGGGTTGTTTCCCTCCAAAAACAGCCCCTCTAAGCCTTTAAAAGGATGTCTCCCTTTAAAAGGATGTTGATCCCAATGCAGATCTGATAGTGCCATTGGAACCAGAACCAATAGTCGAATCAAGCAAAGGAAAACAACCAATGGAAGGCACTAGTTGTGCAGCTCGACTAGCTCATGCTTCCATTAGGTCTAGTTTTATTTACTACCAAGGTTGCAGATGATGCTGAGGCATCCTCAAACTTTAAGCCAGATGATGTTTATATAGCTCCTGTTGATGATCCCATGTCTAGTAGTGGTGATGAGTTTGATCATGATGAGGAGTGATCATGTTAATCAATGATATGTAGACTTGTAGTCTTGTAGTAGGCCAATGGCCCCATAGCTTGTAGCATTGTTTTCGGACTTTAGAGGCCATTTAGAGCCTCACTGATTGTGTATTTTGTCGCTGACATGTGTTGCACTTGGTGCCGTTTTGATATCTTCACCTTTACATGGTATATAGATGAGTAAAGTTTGCATATTTTGTCTTTGGAATCATGGTATTAAATCTTAAAAATAGTTTTTTCATTAAAATATAATTATTTCATTGAGATCTGACCAGTCTGATTTTTCTGTTTCCGGTTTGAAAATCGGTTTGATAGGTGGACCAGTCCAGTCACCAGTTCCAATTTTGAATACTGTGGGTATGATAAACCCAGAGCCATAGGATTTGACAAGGAAAGAGTTGTGAATTACTCTAGCCTAGGTGATTGTTGTCCTAATGTTCTCTAATTAAATAACTCAAAACAAAAATTATTTAACAACAGAAAATAAGTTTATGAACATCGCATCAATCACGCCGTAGCTTAAAAATGAACAGCAGAAGAAAGAAAACAAATACCTCGGGATTTTTGCTTCTAATCAGCTTCCATTCCTTTGACCAAAGCTTAAAAGGTGACCTCTACAACCTGCTTGAACCAGCGGTTGTATGGTCAATTAAATCACCTTAAATAGAAAAGTACGGCCTATGTAAGAGGGTACAGCTACAATAGTACAGCCTCCTATGTTTTTACCTTTCCTAGAACAAATCACCATTTCTCTCCTCTCAACACTAAAGTACACCCTGACAGTATAGTAAATGACCAGATCTAAAGGTGTATGGCTTGTTCATCAAGAAAAGGTGCCTACAACAGTGGTACCGCCTATATGCCCTGCCAGTATCTTGTCGGTTTCTTTAGCAATCTGATCTTTCTCTCCTTGAATGCACTCTACCCTCTTCCAATTTATTGTTGTCTTCTCATATATGAGATTGATCTCTTCCATCTTATCGTCTTTATGTTTTGACAGAAATAACCAATCTCCTCAATCCTAGTTACCACCTATAACAATCTGTGAGTAAATCCTAATCTAAGTCACTAATGTCCTATAACTATTTCATTTAGATTCCTAAGACTAAATTAACTTCGAAACATTAGACTTTTACTTTTATTTTACTTGTCAACTGAAATAACAAGATAGAATTAGTGACAACTTTTCCAAGGTGGTCACCAAAAAAATGTCCCAAACCACTTCTTGTGTGTTCACACTAAAGCCTATGCAAGAAGTTCCTGCTCAATCTACATTTCTCAACAAGAACCAAAATTCAGAGTGCTCCAGGACAATTTACAAATGGTTGCATCAAATATGGGGTATCCATAGTAGCTCATGGTTGGACAAATGTTAAAGGCAGGCCATTGATAAATATTGCAAAACTTAGATCATTACAAGGCTAGCATTAAAACTGTTGAACCCTTGAGTAAAACCATTCAAGACATTTTGTCATACAATGTCATTCAAGTCATCAATGATAGTGCTAATAATTGTAAGACAAAAAGTGCAATCATTGAGGATATGTTCCCTAAAATATTTTTGTCAGGGTGTTTGGTTCACACATTGAACTTCTTGATGTATGATATTATTAAGATGCAGGACCATCATTATAAATGGATTGGTCTATTGTACAAGAGAGGGAAGAAAATCATAAAATTTATTACTACCAATCATAGCATGGTCCAACCCACATTTTCCACAATCACTTTAAGTTGGAGCTACTTAAGATTGCAAAGTTAAATTTGTTGGCTCATACCTCATCTTCAAGTGTCTTTTGAAGGTAAGAGAGGCATTGGCTAGTATGGCCTCTGTTGTCGCACAAAGTGTCTAGGCACCGTGACAACGCTCAGAGTAAGGGTTCTCACTCTAATCCTTACTCACTCCGTTTAGACTCTCTCCTAGACAAGTCAAGGGGGTTAGTCCCTAATGTGAATGAGTGAGAATAGCCTGTGGAACACAGGCTCTAGGAGACTTAAAGATGGACAACCTGACGAATGTAAATGAGTCTTGGTTAACTAAGATGAATAAATTAAACATTAATACAACCAAGACACAACCACAAAATAGAAATGATTATAGACCAGTGCCTTTATATTCAATTAACTATAGAATAAACAAAAACAAGTTATCCCGAGTAGTTTATAAATGTGGTGAAATTGACGATCATGATGATTAAATGTAAAAGCCCAAAATTGCAATATATTCTAGCAAATAAATCCCATGAAGAATTATGAAAATTAAATTCTAAGCAATGATTCTAGATTAAAAATGATTTTCTTCAATAACCTAGATCTAAAGTTAATTATCTTTCTCCTATAGCCAATATAATTTTCAAAACATTAATCGCACTTGACAATAAAAAAATCACTACCATGAAAGGACACCAAAGAACTTTAGATTAACAATTTAATTATTCTTTAGGTAATTAATTTAATGTGGCAAATAAAAAAAATAAATTTTTAAATGTGACAAAAGTAAAACAAATCAAAAAGGGTTAATAAATTGAAATTTTAATGGGCCATAAGGCACATTAAAATGTAATGTGAAAGTGCAAATCATTTTTTGATTTAATTCTTTTAGGAATTTTAAAGTCACATAAATAAAATTTTCAGTTTTTAATTTTTTTAATTTTTTAGATTTTTAAATGTTTTTCTTTTTTATGGAATCAAAAAAATCAAAACACAAAGGCAAAAAAAATTCAAAAAGGTAAACCAATCGAAAGAGTCATAAAATAAATTTTAACTAACACAAATAATACCAATCAAAATATTAAAAAAAATATGAAATCAAAAGGAAAAATAAAATAAATCTAATGCAACCTAAACCAAAAGTAGACATTTTTAGTGTTTTCTACATTTTTTAAAACAAAATCAAGATAATAAAAAATAACAAAAAATAAAACAAAAAGTAAAAAAAAAAAATTGAATTAAACGTGAAACTAAAACTTAACCTAAAACAAAAAGAACAAACAAAAAAAAATGAAAGTTCGAAACTAACCGGCATACAAATGAAATAAAAAGAAAAAAAGAAAACAAAAAATCGAGTTGTTTGTTTTTGTTGTGCAGGTCGAGAATGAGGTGGAGAGGAGGAAGAGTTGCGATGGATGGTAGAGATGACAGCAGGGAAGAGAACACTGCTTCACACAGGTCTTCGCAGCGGGAGATGGGAGGACGCAGCATGCAGAAAGGGACGCGAAGGAGCAGAGAAAAGGTAGCATGAAGGGTTCGACGACAGCAAGAGAGGAGGAGCTATGGATGGCATCATGACGGTCGACGGAGGGGAAGATATGGCTGCGAGGCAGGGTTTTGCAAGCAAATAAGGAGGAAAGGGAAGTCGTGGAGAGGGATAAGGCAGCAGAGGGAAATAATGTTGTTTAGGCAGAGAAAAAGATATGGCAGCGATGGAACAAGGCCGTGTGTAGGAAAACGGGGGTTGTGGGCGGCGTTGAGGGAGTTGGGATGGGTTTTGCAGGCGGCTGGAGAAACGCAGCAAATAGGGATACATTGATTTGCATAAACAAAATGCAGCAAGTCGAAAATGAGGGAGCAGCAGAGAAAGACAGAGATTGAGCCACAATGATGGAGGAATAAACGGTTAAAAAGAAAAATCGAAATTTTGCAGTGAACCCAAAAACCAGGGCAACAAATCAAAGAAACTAATCAGTAAAGAAATGGTAACCCAAAAATTCTTTAAAACATTTCTAGAAATTTTGATTTTAATGTTGAATCCTTTGCTTCAGATTTATCCTTGAAGCCCTTACAAAAATTTCCAAATTTAAAAAATTTCAAACCCTTGGACTGCAAAAAAATTGAATAATATCCCTGGAAAACTAGGTTGATAAACCCTAGAGATACAAATCTTACCCTCCAGTGCCTAGATCTGGACTCTACACAGATTTATTCCTCAAATCTGTAGCTGCACGACAACAAGAAAACACCCAAACAATATATAGAATGATATCAACTAAAACCTAGAAAAACCCAAGTCAGAAAACCCAAAAGAAAATTACATATCTATGTACAAGAATGGTAGATATATCAAATCTGAGTATGAGTCCAACTCCGCTCCCAAATCTGATAATCTAAGGCTCTCGACAGCCAGATCTATCAATTTCATACAAAAATTAAATTTTTAAATTTTAAGGAGGTGCTAACTCGAAACCCTTTGTGCATCACCAAAAAAAATCTTATGATAAGCACGGGATTAATTTAGCTGAGCTCTTCAGGAAACACAGATCGTGTTGAAATTTGGTACCGGAGGATAGGTGGTTCCCTAAGGCTTTGATCTTTGGCCTAGGGAAAAGTGTCCAAAAGAATTTAATTTTTCTCCTAGAGTAACTTTATAATTTTTATAAAGTTAAATCTAATTTAAAAGTGACTTTAAGTGATAAAGTACTAAGTCTAATTTTAAAGTGACTTTAATAAAGTCAATGAAAAATTAGAAAGGAAAAGTGACTTTGGAAATAAATGACTAAGTGGGTCTTTATTAAAGTGGGGTGAGTTAAAAAATAAAAAATGAGATTTAAATGAGCATTTAATCTCAGCCCTAGATCTCAATCTATTTCAGCCATTGGTTTTAGAGGTTACCCAAAAGTCACTTAGGATTAGATTAAAGGAGGAAAAGGAGGCAAGAGGTCATTTCATTCTTTCATGAGCAGATTGAGAGAAGGAGAGCAAGAAAGCAAGGGAGATTTCTGGACAAGGAGGAGAAGGAGACAGCAGCTTGGCACACATTCCAAGGCAGCAGTTGAGCAGATTTGTACAGCTGATTCAGCACACAGTGAAAGGCTGATTTTGGCACAATTTTCTAGAAATCCGTACAACTGGTTTGCAAAGAAATCGAGTGGTTTGCACAAAAATCGAGGAGTAGTTTGTTGTTTTTCCTGCACGCAAATTGAGGTCCATACAACGCATTTATTGCAATTCGTACATCGCATTTAATGCAAGTCGTACAACAGCATTTAATGTTGAAAGTGGGCACGAAAATCAAGGAGGTTGTACAGCATTTATTGCTGTCCTGTTTGTTGTAATTTCCAGTTTGCTGTGAGGCATGGGAAAAGAGATAAGTTGTAAATTTGCTTGCTGATTTTTTGCTGAATATTTCTCACTGTAAAAAAGGCATTTTCAAAAATAAAAAAGAGCTCTCGAACTGGTTTTCCCCAAGAGTTTTAGGGGGTTTTTCCAGGGTCACATTGACCAAAAATCACTGTGTTCAAATGTGTTAAATGATTGTTTGTACCTACTGATTTTTTATTTCTGCATTTTTCAGCGTTCTGTAAAATTTCCAGAATTTGTGTTTTCAGCAAAAAATTATTTTTCCAGTTGTTGAATGTATGGATATGGGAAAGGGCATTTAACTATATGGAAGAAATAAGGTGAAACTGAAAACCGAGGTGGGAAATGAGAAATTTCTACATGGTATCAGAGCTTGAGTGCTAAAGTGCAGTTTGGGACAGTAAGGAGGAAAACTACAACCTGCTGATTTTTCACTCAGAAAATTCCAGCAAGCTAATTTTTCACAAAAAACAGTTTTATCTTTAATACAGCAGTGCTATTTTTCAATTTTAGAATAGCAGGATGTCATTGGGATTGAGGGTGGAAGATAGGTTGGATGGGCATACAAATTACAGCGTTTGGAAGGAGAGAATGCAGAGTATCTTTGAGGAGGCAGAAGTCTGGGATATTATGGTGCATACCACACAGAACCCTGTTGTTGTGCCTACCGATGCTACTCAGTTGGCTGAGTATAATAAAAAGAACAACAAGGGTAAGAAGTTGATTCTAGACGGAGTCAAAGACCATTGCATTCCTCATGTGAGAGGAAAGAGCAATGCCCATGAGATGTGGACAGCATTGTCCAATCTCTACCAGAGTACCAATGAGAACCGAAAAATGGTCCTGAAGAAGAAGTTGAAGAACATTAAGATGGGTAATGATAGTGCAGTCGGATATCTCACAAAGATTACTAATGTGAGAGATGAGTTGGCAGCAATTGGAGAGACCATTTCACCCACTGAGTTGGTGCGGATTGCAATGAATGGCCTCTCCCGTTCATGGATGAACTTTGCTGATGGGGTTTGTGCACGTGAGACCCTTCCCACATAGGAGAGGTTTTGGGATGATTACATTCAGACAGAGATCAGGAAATGTCAGCTTGGGGCAGCCAAGCCAGTTGAGCAGGATGAGGATGTAGCACTGTCAGCAGGAGGCAAGAAAGGTAAAGGGAAGAAGCAGGCTTCCACAAGCAATGGTGAGGGCAAAGGCAAAGGTAAAGGTAAATAGGGTAACACACAGAAGGACTATTCCAAGGTGAAGTGTTGGAATTGTCAAAAGCTGGGACACTATGTAGTAATGTGTCCGGAGAAGAAGAAGAAGAAGGGGAAGAACCAAAGCGTGGCAGCTTCAGCAGAGGTTGAGGACTTTGCAGTTCGTTTTGACCGAGAGTTTGGGTTCACTGCGTATGAGTCCTCTAGTGCAGGATCACCTACCACACAGGTTCAGAGGGAGCATGCTTTTCCCTCGATTAGCGAAGCATCTTCAGGTATCTGGTATGTGGACAGTGGGGCTTCACGTCACATGACAGGAGTCCATGAGTACTTCTCTGAGCTTTCAAAGAGTGGCACTGATATAGAGGTAGTACTCGGTGATGACAGAGTTGTTAGAGCAGTCGGGGTGGGGACACGACACTGACATTTCAGAGGGAGTCCAAACCTCCCTTGAAAGGGACAGAGGTTCTTTATGTGCCAGGGATGAGGAAGAACCTCATATCTGTCTCAGCTTTGGAGGACAGAGGATATGAGGTACTGTTCAGGGAGGACAGGTGTTGATGTATCCCAGGGGCGCTCCAGCTGATTTAGCTAGAGTGATAGGTGTACGGCATGTAAAGGTGTAGAAGTTTGCATTCTAGTCCCTTGTGGCATGGAGCAGTAGTACCGACAGCAGAGCTAGCAGTTCTGAGCTATGTGAGATTTGGCACCGCAGGATGGGACATATGTATCATGGAGCCTTGAGAACCTTGCAGGAGATCACTACAGGTGTGCCAGATTTCAGTACTGATCGCTTTGATACTTGCAGAGGATGTGTGATGGGCAAGTTTGCCAAATCCCCTTTTCCCAGCAGAGCGACTGGGATATTTGATTTGATTCATTCTAATGTGAGCGGTCGGATGTCTCATGTTTCCTTGAGTGGATATGAGTACTATGTTTTATTCATTGATGATCACTCCAGGAGAACCTGGATTTATTTCTTGAAGACCAAGAGTGAGGTCTTCAAGCGGTTTCAGGAGTTCAGAGCTCTTGTGGAGACACAAACAGGTTGCAGATCAAGTCCCCTGAGGTCGAACAATGGAGGAGAGTACACCCTTAGAGAGTTTGTTGACTATCGTGCGGAGGCAGGCATTAGGAGGGAGTTCACTGTTCCTTACAACCCCCAGCAGAACGGGGTTGCGGAGAGGAAGAACAGATCCATCGTAGAGGCTGCCAAAGCCATGTTACATGTTATGCTCTTAACCTGCAAATGATACCCAAATATAGAATATGCGAAGAAAAGATACCTAGAACACAGAATATGAGAAGAAAAGATACCCAGAATACAGAATAGCAATGATTTTATTATTCAGAGAGTAATGTTCACTTGCCTCTTCGAGGGGGCAACCTCCAA
>APFE031753141.1:76443-96647 GCA_000404065.3 Pinus taeda
AGTTAAAAAATAAAAAGTGAGATTTAAATGAGCATTTAATCTCAGCCCTAGATCTCAATCTATTTCAGCCATTAGATTTAGAAGTTACCCAAAAGTCACTTAGGAATAGATTAAAGGAGGAAAAGGAGGCAAGAGGTCATTTCATTCTTTCATGAGCAGATTGAGAGAAGGAGAGCAAGAGAGCAAGGGAGATTTCTGGACAAGGAGGAGAAAGAGACAGCAGCTTGGCACACATTCCAAGGCAGCAGTTGAGCAGATTTATACAGTTGATTCAGCACACAGTGAAAGGCTGATTTTGGCACGATTTTCTAGAAATCCGTACAGCTGGTTTGCAAAGAAATCGAATGGTTTGCACAGAAATCGAGGAGCAGTTTGTTGTTTTTTTCTACATGCAAATCGAGGTCTATACAGCGCATTTATTGCAGTTCGTACAACACATTTAATGCAGGTCGTACAACAGCATTTAATGCTGAAAGTGGACACGAAAATTGAGGAGGCCGTACAGCATTTATTGCTGTCCTGTTTGCTGTAATTTCCAGTTTGCTCTGAGGCACGGGAAAAGAGATAAGTTGTAAATTTGCTTACTGATTTTTCATTGAATATTTCTCACTGTAAAAAAGGCATTTTCAGAAATAAAGAAGAGCTCTCGAACTGGTTTTCCCCAAGAGTTGTAGGGGGTTTTTCCAGGGTCACATTGACCAAAAATCACTATGTTCAAATGTGTTAAATGACTGTTTGTACCTGCTGATTTTTATTTCTGCATTTTTCAGCATTATGTAAAATTTCCAGAATTTGTGTTTTCAGCAAAAATATATTTTTCCAGTTGTTGAATGTATGTATATGGGAAAGGGCATTTAACTATATGGGAGAAATAAGGTGAAACTGAAAACCGGAGTGGGAAATGAGAAATTTCTACAGATCGGGAATTGGCTCGTCCAACTGAAAACTTCCCCTAACGCTTGAGGATCTAAAATCAAGATTTCCCTGCAAAACTCGATCCAGCCATTAAAAATAGAGCGAGAAAATAATAATAAAACTCAAACAAATAGAGATATTTGCTATTACGTTCAAAATTTAGATTATTATTGAAACCCCAGCAATTGAGCAAGATACATGTACTCAAATCACTCTTTAGAAGCTATCATCAATGGCTTTAGAAAATATTATACATGAAAACAACACATCTTACAGTATTCTCATTAAGAGTAACACCATCAGAATTTAGCCCCAAAGTCTTTCTTTATTATCCAGAAAAAAATTACACAAGAGCTTCTTGCTAAGCACACGACTCAAAGGTTAGATGAATCGACTGACAAATGACTTCCTATTTAAAAATAAATCCTCCAAGGACTAGTTCAAGTGATCCTCGTCAAAGCAATCTTGACCGTTGATGAAGAATATTATTTCTTTTAATCTCATCCATCGAAATATTTAAATATTTGAGGAAATTCGAAATTTTTCATTAAATGCATTTTAATTAACTCAAAAATAAAAAATTTGAGTTAATTTCCCCAAAAATTTGACTTTGACTTAACCCCTAGGGATCAAAGGTATAAAATTTGGGAAAATAATTAATTTACCTTAGACCCAACATCTTTTAAAATTCAATTTTTAAGGACTGACGAATTTTGCCTTTGCAGAATTTAAATTTACCTAGGACTTAGAATTAATTAAATTTCTAGCTTATAATTTTAATTAATTTTTTGCCAGAAATTTTAATTAATTAACCTATGAGGGGATAAATTATTTTTCCAACCCTCAAGACACTTTACATCATGATTTTCATATTTTTTACATCATAAGGGGGAAAACCATTTGTAATAGACCCTCACAGACTACACATTTCTGCGACACAAACACAATCCAGCAAACCAAGCAATTTGTAATAAAATAACCTAACTAGATAATTATGATTATTCCCAAATTACTTTTACATAGACTCAATCTAGAACACTAGGATTCACCTAAGATCCTAGCGACAAAATCCATTCCAACTTTGGGGAAAGACTGGAGGAAAACTCTGTCGACTATCCGAGAATGGATCGGGGAGACAAAAAACCTCCTAGAATGGAGATCGTCACTAGAAAAGTAGGTTTACCTAGGTCGTTACATACATGACACAGATCTGTTGAGATTATTTACATTATACACATGCATAAAGGGTTTACATAACATCTTGGAAGTCAGGTTGATGATGATAGCTGGACGGCATGGACACATCGATCAAGTGCTATCCCTTTTGTGAAAAAACGGGTGTACTGCTATGGGTCGTTGACACTTAGTGGTCAACATCTGACTCTACTTGGGGACACATTGTTGCACCGGAGGAATGTGAGAATCCAGAATCTACATCCACGAAACACAAAATATAATATAAGTAGTGTCCATCCAAAAATCATCATATAACGTTAGGCACAGGGAAGATATAAGCTCTTCATTTATTAACTATCATAATAACATGAAAAACATCTACCTAGAAAAATAAAATATTGAAATAAAAAGGTGTAGGGTTAGGAATACAATACAAAGGATGCCCCATGGAATCAGATGCGTTCAATGTAGTGCATGTTAAGCATTTGTCTACTTTCAAGCAAATCTGTTGGTTGTTTCTCAGATGTGCCATGTTCAATCCTGCATACGGTAAGACTTTTTCCTATCCAAAAATCAAGCTGCACGCAGCCATCTGATGCATCAAATCCCTTTCTCATTCTCTTTCTCTTGCGTTTTTTCTTTGTGGCAGGTTGTATCACTGATGATGTGGAACATTCTGCTTGAAAAATCTCAAATGAAGCATGTAAGATATGCATGACATGTGTTTCTTCATTCTACCTCTGCTCTGCCAAGAATGATGGATCAGTGTCACAGGAGTCATGATTTATAACTTGACCTTTTTTATTTCTTCTTTGATCATGTCATTCTTAGTTAAATCTTCGTTAATGGAGTTAGCCTCTTTCGCGGGATATTCACAACAAGATGTGACCAGTGATTTCCTCTCTTCCAGCGTCTTATGTAATGAACTCATTTCTCTGGCATGTCTTACTATTAACTTCGCTTGATTGAGTTCAGTTTTCACGAATCTTTCTTGCAGAGTGACATGATTAGCTTGCATAGCTTTATTTGATTCTGAATAATGGGCATCTCATTAGAATGATTAACTTCCATTTATTTTAATTTGTTTTCGATGATATGTATTCCATCTGTATTTATGACACATGGTACCTACTTTTCTCTATGGCCAACAATTTGTTCTGAAGAGATATTTGATCAACTTCCATGTCCTTTATAATTTTATCATTCTTTGCTTTCATGCCCATGAAGCAATTTTGCATATGGTTTATCTCTTCCTTATGATTTGCTTGCATGGTAGCTAACTGATTATTATAATTGAATCTCATGATGGTCATTTCTCCATCCATAGTTGACAATTTGTTCTGAATCGAACTTATTTCTTCTTAATAACTGGCTTTCATGGCAATTACTTGATTTGAATGATTGAATTCCATGATCATCATCTTTTCCTCTAGGGCTAATAACTTGCTTTGCATAGAATTAATTTCCCTGGCATGATCAATTGTTAATCTTGCTTGATTAAGTTCCATATCTTTAATAAGCTTCTGCATTCTTGTTTACTTGAGCTTGATTTAATTGTATGTCTTGAACCATTTGAAATAACTCCTTGAAATTATTTTCAACTTCTATAGTCTCCTTTACTTCAGCTTTCGCTTTAGCCTTTTCTTTATCTCCATATCTGCCTTCAAAGGCATCAACGATTGATTGTAGAGAATCAAAAGTGTTATTAGGGAAATTAACAAACCAATCTAAAGCATCTCCAGATAAGGTAAGAATGAAAATCTTCATCTTCATATTTAGAATATGGGAGACACTTGCTTATACAGAGGTTGACATTCTAAAGGTGAGCTTCAACAGTAAAAGCATTGCTACCTTGAAAAGAAGGAAATTTATCGATGGCATCGCCAAAAAAGAAGGATAACCATGCGGAGCTCCCTGAATATTAGTAAAATCACAAGGAGCAAACAAGTCATAATCCATGATGATCTGATTAACGAGAAAAATATGGGCCAAATGGATATCAAAGAGAGAGATCCCTACTCAAGAAAAACATCTACAAGAAGCGAGCTTCTAACAGAAATTCTTGTAAAAAATTATAGAAGTGGAGTCGCCACTTGCACATGAATCTCTCACAAAGTTTCCAAAGGCGAAACCGAAAAGTTAGTGGATGGAGACAAATGGATATTCAGGAGGGCTCCTTGTCTAGGATTAAATGAATAAATAAGTGGAATCACCACCCAAACAGGGAACCAATTAGAATGTCCAGGCGCAGAAAGTGAAGATGAAAGGATTAGATGAGAAAGATGACGAGAGCTAGGATGGTGAGAAATGAAGAGACGAAATGACGCCAGAAAAATGAGATGAAATGTCGTAAAGCCAAGGTCAATAAATTGGTCCTTGGTGGCAATGCCAAGAAGTATTGGCTTTACTGGCTCGAAAGAGAGATGAGAAATGAGAAGAATGATGAGGAAATGTCGTTGAAACGCCGAAAATAAAATGTCCCCGGCATCGGCGCCAGAAAATGTTGTGCCGTTTGACAGGTTAATGAATGGCAGAAAAGATTAGATGATTAGAAAAATGTTGTGAGGACCAAGGGCAAAAAAACTCTATCCCCGGCAACGGCGCCAAAAAATGTTGTCGCACAAAATGTCTAGGCACCACGACAATGCTCAGAGTAAGAGTTGTCACTCTAATCCTTACTCACTTTGTTTAGACTCTCTCCTAGACAAGTCAAGGAGGTAGTCCCTAAGGTGAATGAATGAGAATAGCCTATGGAACACAGGCTCTAGCTCTAGGAGACTTAAAGATGGACAACTTGACGAATATAAATGAGTCCTGGTTAACAGAGATGAATAGATTAAACACTAATACAACCAAGACACAACCACAAAATAGAAATGATTATAGACCAGTGTCTTTATATTCAATTAACCATAGACTAGACAAAAACAAGTTATCCCGAGCAGTTTATAAATTTGGCGAAATTGACGATCATGATGATTAAATGTAAAAGCCCAAAACTACAATATATTCTAGCAATTAAATCCCATGAAGAATTATGAAAAGTAAATGCTAAGCAATGATTCTAGATTAAAAGTGATTTTCTTCAATAACCCAGATCTAGAATTAATTATCTTTCTCCTAAAGCCAATATAATTTTCAAAAAATTAATCGCACTTGACAATAGAGAAATTACTACCACGAAAGGACACCAAAGAACTTTAGGATAACAATTTAATTATTCCTTAGGTAATTAATTTATGTGGCAACTGAAAAAATTAAATTTTTAAATGTGACAAAAGTAAAACAAATCAAAAAGGGTTAATAAATTGAAATTTTAAAGGGCCATAGGCCACATTAAAATTTAATGTGAAAGTTGATTTAATTCTTTTAGGAATTTTAAAGTTACATAAATGAAATATTTTAGTTTTTAGATTTTTTAAATTTTTTAGATCTTTAAATGTTTTTTAAATGTTTTTTCTTTTTCTGGAATCAAAATAATGCAAAATCCAAAAATCCAAAAAAAATCAAAAAGGTAAACCAATCGAAATAGTCATAAAATAAATGTTAACTAATGCAAATGATACAAATCAAAATATAAAAAATGAATAAAAAGAATCAAATCAAAACGAATTCAAAAGGAAAAATAAAATAAATCTAATGCAACCTAAACCAAAAGTAGAATTTTTAGTGTTTTTAAAATTTTTTAAAACAATATCAAGGTAATAAAAAATAACAAAAAATGAAATCGAATTAAAACAAAAAGTAAAAAAAATAAAATTGAATTAAATGTGAAACTAAAACCTAACCTAAAACAAAAAACAAAAAAAGTTTGAAACTAACCCGCATACATACAAATGAAATAAAAAGAAAAAAAAAAGAGTTGTTTGTTTTTGCTGTGCAGGTCGAGAATGAGGCGGAGAGGAGGAAGAGGCTGCGATGGATGGTAGAGCTGACAATGGGGGAGAGAACATTGCTTGAGGATCACACAGGTCTTGGCAGCGGGATATGGGAGGACACAACACGCAGAAAGGGACACAAAGGAGCATAGGAAAGGCAGCGTGAAGGGTTCGACGGCAGCAAGAGAGGAGGAGTTGCAGATGGCAACATGCAGGTCGACGGAGGGGAAGATATGGTTGCGAGGTAGGGTTTTGCAGGCGAATAAGTAGGAAAGGAAAGTCGTGGAGAGGGATAAGGCAGGCGAGGGAAACAATATTGTTTAGGCAGAGAAAAGGGTATGGCAGCGATGGAACAAGACCGCGTGCAGGGAAATGGGGGTTGTGGGCAGCGTTGAGTGAGTTGTGATGGGTTTTGCAAGCGGCAAGAGAAACGCAGCAAATAGGGATACATTGATTTGCATAAACAAAATGCAGCAAGTCAAAAATGAGGGAGCAGTAGAGAAAAACAGAGATCAAGCCACAGTGATGGAGGAACAAGGGGTTAAAAAAGAAATTGCAATTTTGTAGTGAACCCAAAAACCCAAGCAGCAAATCGAAGAAACCAATCAATAAAGAAATGGTAGCCCATAAATTCTTTAAACATTTCCAGAAATTTTGATTAAAATTTTGAATCCTTTGCTTTAGATTTATCCCTGAAACCCTTACAAAAATTTCTAGTTTTGAAAAATTTCAAACCCTTGGACTGCAAAAAAATTGAATAATAACCCTATAAATTATGTTGATAAACCCCAGAGATCCAGATCTTACCCTCCAGGGCCTAGATCTGGACTCTACACAGATTTCTTCCTCAGATCTGTAGTTGCACGACAATAAGAAAACACCCAAACGATACATACAATGATAAAAACTAAAACCCAAAAAAAAAATTACAGATCTATGTACAAGAATAGTAGATCTATCAGTTATAAGGAGTATGAGTCCAACTCCGCTCCCAGATTTGATAATCTAAGGCTCTCAACACCCAGATCTATCAATTTCCCACGCAAAAATTAAATTTTTAAATTTTAAAGAGGTGCTAACTCGAAACCTTTTGTGCATCACCAAAAAAAAAAATCTTATGATAAGCCCGGGATTAATTTAGTTGGGCTCTTCAGGAAACATAGATTGAGAGTTGGTTGGTCCAACTGAAAACTTCTCCTAACTCTCGAGGATCTAAAATCAATATTTCCCTACAAAAATCGATCAAGCCATTAAAAATAGAGCGAGAAAATAATAATAAAACTCAGACAAATAGAGACACCTGCTATTACGTTCAAAATTTAGATTATTATTCAAACCCTAGCAACTGAACAAGATACCTGTACTCAAATCACTCTTTAGAAGCTATCAGCAATGGCTTTAGAAAAGTTATGCATGAAAACAACACATCTTATAGTATTCCCATGAAGAGTAACACCAGCAGAATTTAGCCCCAAAGTCTTTCTTTATTATCCAAAAAAAAATTACACAAGAGCTTCTTGCTAAGCACACGACTCAAAGGTCGGATGAATCAACTGACAAATGACTTCCTATTTAAAGATAAATCTTCCCATGGCTAGTTCGAGTGATCCTCGTCAAAGCAATCTTGGCTGTTGATAAAGATTAAAATTTCTTTTAATCTCATCGGTCGAAATATTTAAATATTTGGGGAAATTCGAAATTTTTCATTAAATGCATTTTAATTAACCAAAAAAAAAATAATTGAGTTAATTTCCCTAAAAATTTGACTTTGACTTAACCCCAGGGATCAAAGGTTTAAAATTTGGCAAAATAATTAATTTACCTTAGTCCCTGGATCTTCTAGCTTAGGGTTTTAATTAATTTTTTGCCAGAAGATTTAATTAATTAACCTATGAGAGGATAAATTATTTTTCTAACCCTCAAGACACTTTACATCATGATTTTCATATTTTTTACATCATAAGAGGGAAAACTCATTTGTAATAGACTCTCATAGACTACCCATTTCTGCGACACAAACATAATCCAGCAAACCAAGCAATTTGTAATAAAATAACCTAACCAAATAGTTAGGATTATTCCCAAATTACTTTTACATAGACTCGATCTAGAACACTAAGATTCACCTAAAATTCTAGCGACAAAATCCATTCCAGCTTTGGGGTAAGACTGGAGGAAAACTATGCTGACCATCCGAGAATGAATCGGTGAGACAAAAAACCTCCCAGAATGGAGATCGTCACTAGAAAAGTAGGTTTACCTGGGTTGTTACATACATGACACGGATCTGCTGAGATTATTTACATTATACACATGCAGAAAGGGTTTACATAACATCTTGGAAGTCAGGTTGATGATGATAGTTGCATGGCATGGACACATCGATCAAGTGCTAACCCTTTTACGAAAAAAGGGGGTGTACTGCTATGGGTCGTTGACACATAGTGGTCAACAGTCTCCAACAATTCATGGTAGGGTTTGAATGATAGGACTACATCTGCATCTAATAGACATGAATTTCAAGACGTGGAGGTTGGTCGGTTCTGGGCACAAGTCACATATGTTTTGCGATTCACCAAGCCCATTTATACTATGATTCAGTTTGAAATGCATATCAGGAAGTGTTTGGGGAGGTGTATTAGGAGATGGACAACATGCTAGGCCAAATTAAAAATATTGTTGAACCTGAAGATGTGATCTTGCATGATCATATTCATAAACATGAAAAAAATGTGGGCTAATTTTAATCTTCCACTCCATGCCCTAGCATATTGACACCCAGATATTATTCTCCATTTCAATTGGCCCAAGGAGCACTTGGGGGTAGATTTAGGTGAAAACCACACACAAATCCAAGGCCACAAAATGGGTGTATATTTGCATTAGACAAGTTGGTCCCTGATTAAGAGGAGTGTGCTCAAGTATGAAGCAAATTGGGCAAGTACATTAGTGAACATGGAGTGTTTGTTAATCTGCATGCAACTAAAGATTGAGATAAGTTGAATCCTATCAAATGGTGGAACATGTTTGGCTGCTCTACTACATGTGCATAAATTGGCAGTGAGAATGCTTGCACATGTTCTTAACACTTCTTCTGCAAAGAGGTGTTGGAGCACCTACAACTCCATGCACAACATGAAAAGAAACAACATGAATGTAGACTAGGTAGAAAGTTTGGTTTATGTGCACTACAACTTGAATGAGGTAATGAATAACAATAGAACATATCTCAGTTGGAACAACAATCATGAGGAAGCTAATTTTGAGAAGGAAGCCATACTTTTAGAGCAATTGGAATCTAAACTTTTGGGTGATCATGATAGTGATCATATTCATACAAGAGAGATGCCACCCCATCCACCAGCGAGTTTCTAGATGCAAAAACTTTGTCTTTAGCTTCACAATATCCAATATTGTACGCGAGCCAATGTAGTTGTCGATCGTGTTTCCATTTGTTTCTACTCCTCTTATTCATATATCATGGGAATAAAAACTAAAAGTTTTTGTGCAAAGAGGAAATGTGTTAAAATTGGCAACTAGGGCCAAAGTCCACCTTGGACAGCTCATATGATGGAGATGATATTTTTATTAGATTCCTCTTTCTAAGAGGTGTAGGGTTGATCTAAAAATCATCTCATTCTGACAAGTATAAATGGAATTATGAATTTATTTCTTCTATGGACAAATTGTCAAGATTGGCCAGAAGTCTAATGTAGGGTCATGAAGCCCAACAGACGTGTCTCTTCACCCTCAATGTTGTGTATACATAGAGGAGTCATTTTCCTCATTTGGTCACTCATCATCAATCATCTTTCTCTCTCCTCTCCTCATTGGTTCGTACAGCAAGCAGGAGTAGCTCTTCTTCTCTATGCGTTGACTTGGGTTGACTGAAATTGCAAGCCGAAAATTTCAAATCTGTTTTGGGCAATTACAAGGACGTTGACCGAGGGTCTAACTCTATCATTTTCCTACGATTTTTGTGGGAGGATTTATGTTTAAGCGGGATGCATATTCTGGCATAGAAACCGAGATTTTCTAAGCAGTTTGACCAGCGTTGACTGCAACCCTTTGACCACAGAAATTGACTGTGCGCTAACCAAGTTTGACCAGATTTTTCAAGACTGTTTTGAGCTAATTTGGACTATTTTTGGAGGCCGAGTTGACTGGGTTTGACCGAGATGAATTGGAGGAGAATTTTTGTTGGTTTGACCAGCGTTGACTTTCTGGTTAGGGCATCCTGTTAACTACAATTTGACTGGACTGTTTTGACAATGTTTGGGCAAGTGAATTTTGTACATTGTACTCTTTGTCTCTCTGCAGAACTTTTGAAGAATAATAAGAAGATTTGATCAAAGGGTTTTCCCCACATCAGGGTTTTTCCCTGGCATCTGCCAAACATTGTGTCATCTTGCCTTGGCTTGTCTTCTACTTATTGTTTATGTTCTATCTGCATTTACTATCAATGTTAATGTGATTGCTAATCTGGAAATTGATATTGGGCTAATAAGAAAAAATTGAAGTAAATTGCTCTAAAGCATAGAACATACCATTGTTATCTAAACTTAACATGGTATCAGAGTTGAGGTGAAGACAAAGCCCAAGCAAGAGTGAGAAGAGCAATCACTGAGATTGTTGGACAAGGATAAGATTCAATGGCATCCTCATCTTACTTCAAACCTGATGACAAGCTCTAGGATAAGTCTGATTATCATCCATGGAAGATGTCTCTTGATTTGACTTTGGAAGAGCATGATGTTATGCACATAACTATGTGCAAGGAAAGATTACTAAACCTCCTTCAAATGCACCGGTTTCCGCTAAGACAAAGTACAAGAAAGGTGAAATCAAAGCTAAGAAGATCATCAGGGATTCTATTCATAAGCATTTAGTTGCTTACATCTCCTACTTGAACACATCTAAGGAGATATATGACAAGATGGTTGGCATGTTCAAAGCTAGCAATGCAAACCAAGTCCTCTTTCTCAAGAACAAGTTGAAGGACATAAAGAAGGGAAGAGGAGAAGATCTCCAATCCTCCTTCATGAGGATTACCGAAATCAAAAACGATCTTCTTTCAATTGGAGAAGTTATTGCTGACAGAGAGCTCACTCTCATTGCCCTTGGAGTTCTCCTTTGTGAATGGCATGTGTTCAACACTACTATCCTCAACAATGACCAAATTCCAAGTTTTTATAATTATTGACTAGATGTACTCAAGAAGAAACAGGGATGATAGAGAGAGACATGCCTTCAAATAGGAATAATCCTACTGCATTCTCCGCCGATGCAAAAAGAAAGAACAATGCAGGTTAAAAGAAGCAATGTCAAGGGAGACCGAGATTCAAAGATGGAAGAAAGGGTAGATGCTTCATTTGTAACAAGTTTGGCCACTATGCTAGGGAGTGTCCTAATAGAAGGGATACACCTCGGGATGATGACAATCACAACCGCAACAATTTCAGGGGCAACAACAATCGAAGGAATGGTAGGTTCAACAACAAAAGAAAAAGGAAATCTTCCGCTACTCAACTTGGAAATGGTCGACCTCCCAAAAGATCAAGAAACTCCAAGTATGACGAATCTAATGTTGTAGATAACAAGCAAAAAGAATTTTATCTTATATCTGCCCTCTCTGCTGCTTCTCCTCCAAATACCTTGGGAAATTGGTTGATTGATAGTGGTGCCTCAAGGCACTTCACTGGGTATAAGGAGGCTCTTTCAAATCTGATAGAAAATGATACAAATTTGGAAATCATTCTTGGAGATAATGCCACCTATCTCGTGAAAGGAGTTGGGAATGTTACTCTTCAATTGAATCAAAGTAACATCATTCATCTACAAGAAGTACTATATGTACCTGATCTAAAGAAGAACCTGGTATCTATCTCAGCGATGGAGGACAAAGTATTCAAAGTAGCATTCATTAATGGAAAGGTACGTGTTTGGAAAAGAAATTTCAAAGAAGCATTTACTCTTGGATTCGAGGTTGATAGCCTATATCAAGTTGGAGGAAGTCCATTGGAAGCTATGTCTTGCAACACATCTCTTCAATCTGAATTATGGCACCAAAGATTTGCTCATCTACATTATAAGGCTCTATCCGATGCAAGGAAGATGGTAACAGGTATGCCCAAATTTAAAGTAAAACATGAAGGTGTTTGTCAGGGATGTGTAGAAGGAAAACATACAAGAGGAACATTCCCCTCAAGTGATAGCAAGATTACGAACATTTTGCAATTGGTTCATTCTGATCTATCTAGTATGTTCCCTGTAACATCTTTGGGAGGATATTTATATTATGTTATCTTTGTGGATGACTTCTCTCACAAAACTTGGATTTATTTCTTGAAGAAGAAGGACGAAGTGTTCTCATGGTTCCTCTCTTTCAAAGCCTTTGTTGAAAATCAAACAAGGAAGAAGATCAAAATATTGAGGACCGATAATGGAACCGAATATCAATCAAATGAGTTCAATGACTTTTGTAGAGAAACTGGCATTAAGAGGAAGACTACTACCGCATATATTCCTGAGCAAAATGGTGTTGTTGAAAGGAATAATCGTTCTATTATAGATGCCACTTGTGCCATGCTTCATGATCAAGGCCTTCCGAAGTTCCTCTGGGGAGAAGCTACCAACACTATCGTGTATGTTCAAAATCGATGCCCTCATCAAGCATTGGACTGCAAAACTCCTTAAGACGTTTTCACCAGTAAGAAACCTGATGTTTCTCACTTTAGAATTTTTTGTAGCCCTGTGTCTTTTCATGTGTCGAAAGAAAAGAGAAGAAAATTAGATGCATCTAGGAAGAAAGGAACATTTATGGGCTACAATGAAACTTCAAAGACATATAGAATCTATGTGCCTGGTCAAAGAGAAGTGGAGATAAGTCATGATGTCACCTTCGATGAAGATGCTGCCCTTGGGAAGATTAGGAACCTTCTTATTCCAAGGAAGGACAAAGAAGCAGATACAGGAAAGTAGGGAGAACCGCAGGATGAACCGATGCCCGATGTTGAAGAATCGATGGATCCCATCGATCCACCTCCCCATGAGCCCTCCTCCTCATAAAGGAGACCCTCATGGCTTAGGGACACCCTCGAAGATGCCAAGAGACATATTGCACCAAGGGGGACATTTTGTGAAAGTAAGAAGCCAAAAAGGTGCCAAGGGTACTTAGCTGCCATGAGCACCATTGTTCAAACTGAGCCTTGCACATTCGAAGAAGTTGTGAAGCACCAAGTTTGGAAGGATGCTATGAACGAAGAGTATGAGTCGATTATGAAGAATGACATCTGGGATGTGGTCCTTAGACCCAAGGACAAATCTGTTGTCACCTCGAAATGGCTCTACAAGATCAAGCATGGAGCTGATGGAAGTGCTGAAAAGTTCAAGGCCAAGTTTGTTGTTCGAAGCTTCTCACAAAAGGAAGGTGTGGACTATGATGAGATATTTGCACCAGTTGCTTGATATACCACCATCCGTTCTATCATTGCCCTTGCTGCCTCTCAAGGATGGAATTTACATCAAATGGATGTCAACACCACCTTCTTGCATGGTTCACTTAAGGAGGAAGTCTATCTTGAACAACCCGAGGGGTTCAAAGTTCAAGATCCAGAAACACATGTATGCAGGTTGAAGAAAGCCCTCTATGGGTTGAAGCAAGCTCCCTGGGCTTGGTATGAGAGGATCGATAGCTATCTAATAAAGCTGGGTTTTACAAGAAGTGAAGTTGATCTGAACCTTTACTTTAAGGTTGAAAATGATAGACCTCTCATCTTGGTACTTTATGTGGATGATCTCTTTCTAACAGGTGTAGGCCCTCTTATTTATCAATGCAAGGGGGAGTTGGCTTTCGAATTCGAGATGAAGAACCTAGGATTGATGCACTACTTCCTAGGCTTGGAGGTCTAGCAAAGGCCAGGAGATGATATTTTCCTTTCCCAAGGAAAATACAGCGTGAAGCTATTTAAAAGATTTGGGATGGTGGATTACAAGTCCGTGACTACTCCAATGGAACTTAACTTCAAGAAGTTATGTGGAAGTGTTGCTGGGCCCGGTTTGGGAAATCCTTCTAAGTATCATCAACTCGTAGGGGCCCTGATGTTCTTGGTGAACTCTCGTCCGGACATATGCTTTGCAGTGAATACATTGAGTCAATTCATGGTCGAGCCTCATCACATACATTGGATTGCTGCCAAGAATCTCTTGAGATATCTTCGGGGCACAATCACCTATGGACTGAGATACACTGCCGAGAATTTGAGGCTCCATGGTTATTTTGATGCTGACTAGGCTGGCAGTGTGGTGGACCGTAAGAGCACATCAGGATGTTGCTTCTCACTAGGTTCTACTTCGATATCTTGGATGCATAGAGAGCAGAAATCGGTTGCTTTGAGCATCGCCGAGGCCGAATATATTGTTGCTAGTTTGGCCTCATGTGAAGCTGTTTGATTGAGGAAGCTCTTTAGTGAGTTGTGTGGGCATGTGTTGGATACCACTGTGATCTACTGCGACAACCAAAGTGGGATTCGTCTTTCTGAGAATCTCGTGTTTCATGACCGCTCCAAGCATATTGATATCAAGTACCACTTTATCCGGGATATGGTACAACGGGGAGCAATAAGGCTCTATCACATTAGGACTGATGATCAAGTCGCAGATATTCTTACAAAGCCCCTAGGGAAGGTCAAATTCTTAACCTTCCATGAACGACTTGGAGTCATGGAGAGACCCTCCTAAGAGGGTCCCATTTGAGTTGGATATTGAGCTCTGCGAACTCCGAGAGGCTTGGGAGTACTTCTTGGAACTATGAGCGACCATAGGGTGAGTGGTTCACCTTCCCCTAGTGGTGCGTTGTGTACAAGGTGAGTGGTTCACCTTCCCCTGTGATACCCCATGATGGTTGATATACGCATATGATGAGTGGTTCACCTTCTCCTATGGCATATGAGCAGGATGAGTGGCTTACCTTCTCCTGTGGATACATCCTACCCATGCAGTCTAGGACTCATGGGAAGTACCTCTCATCTAGCCAATGAGTAGGGAAATGAGGATAGGGACCATAGTACCATTGATGGACGCATCGTGTACTACCCTACTCCTTATGCTAGGATGTTTGATATCGATCTGGGATCAACGGAGACTAACTTCAGGGCAGTGGAGAGTGGTATGATACACTCTCAATCATTTCTTCTTCATTATTTCTTCATGGTTCAGCAGAGCAAGGATGACAGAGATGGTACAGATTGTCAGAGGGTTTAGCAGGTGGATTTCTCCCTAGTTGAGAGGAAGTGTTAAAATTGGAAACTAGGGCCAAACTCCACCTTGGACAACTCATATAATGGAGATGATATTTTGATTAGATTCCTCTTTCCGAGAGGTGTAGGATTGATCTAAAGATCATCTCATTATGACAAGTATAAATGAAATTATGAATTTATTTCTTCTATGGACAAATTGTCAAGGTCAGTCAAAAGTCTAATGTAGGCTCATGAAACCCAACAGACATGTCTCATCACCCTCAATGTTGTGTATATAGAGAGGAGTCATTTTCCTCATTTGGTCACTCATCATCAATCATCGTTCTCTCTCCTCTCCTCATTGGTTCATACAGCAAGCAGAAGCAGCTCTTCTTCTCTATGCGTTGACTTGGGTTGACTGAAATTGCAGGCCAAAATTTTTGGATCTGTTTTGGGCAATTACAAGGACGTTGACCAGCATTGACCGAGGGTCAAACTCTATTATTTTCTTGTGATATTTGTGGGAGGATTTCTGTTTAAGTAGGCCGCATATTCTGGCACAGAACCTGAGATTTTCTGGGCAGTTTGACCAGCGTTGACTGCAGCCCTTTGACAGCAGAGTTGACTTTGCACTGACCAAGTTTGAGCAGATTTTTCAAGACTGCTTTGGGCTGATTTGAACTGTTTTTGGAGACCAAGTTGACTGGGTTTGACCGAGCTGAATTGGAGGAGAATTTCTGCTGGTTTGACCAGCGTTGACTTTCTGGTTAGGGCATCCTGTTAACTGCAGTTTGACTGGACTGTTTTGACAGTGTAGTGAATTTTGTATATTGTACTCTCTGTCTCTCTGCCGAACTTTTGAAGAATAATAAGAAGATTTGATAAAAGGGTTTTCCCCACATCAGGGTTTTTCCCTGGCATCTGCCAAATATTGTGTCCTCTTGCCTTGGCTTGTCTTCTACTTATTGTTTATGTTCTATCTGCATTTACTATCAATGTTAATGTGATTGCTAATCTGGAAACTGATATTGGGCTAATAAGAAAAAATTGAAATAAATTGTTCTAAAGCATAGAACATACCATTGTTATCTAAACTTAACAAAAGGTTAGTAGATACTACATCCATTTGTCTTTTCTTGTTTAGAAGCCATCTTTAGAAACTAGTACTTTGTCTTTTATTATTGCCTACAGTTTAAGTTTGAACTTTGAATTTTGAACCTATCTTTGAAGATTAAACTGTTGACTACAACTTACAACCCCTTTGTAATGAATATGATTCTCTATTTCATTTCATGGTTGATGTCATCTGTTATAGTTTGATGATTAAACTGCTGACTACAACTTACAACCCCTTTGTAATGAATATGATTCTCTATTCCATTTCATGGTTGATGTCATCTGTTATAGTTTGATTGTTGATGATAAGTGGTTTTTCGTGATGAATATGATTCTCTATTTCAATTCATAGTTGATGTTTATCTATTACGGTTTGATTGTTGATGACAAATGTTATAAATTGAAAATTGATGTTGTAATTGATGAATGATCATTTGATGAAAATATTACAAGTTATAACTGCTAGACGATTGATGTTATATGTGTACCAAATGGTTAAATGCTTTAATGATCATCATTAACCTAGTAGTTAAATATATGTTTTCATGTTTTCTACAGCTAATTTGGCATCCTGCATGTTTTTTTGAATATATGCATCAAAATATATTAAATGTGTATATAAAAAACACTCCCAAATGCTCCCCTTCCAAAAGTTTTTTGATGATTGTGCTTCCTGCTCCCTCTCCCAACTGCGTTGTTTCTGATTTACAGAGTATTGTCATCTGCTAAAGAAAGAGACCATAAGAATTTGCTTTGAGCTCACAGCTATTTTCAACACCTAACCATGACCTAACTGGAATTGTAAATATGATCGTAGTTATAAATCTGGTTGGAGGTCAAATGTAATACCAGTAAAGTTGTAAACATTTATATGTATTTCTAGATAGTGAATGATATGCCAGTAAGTCAGGCTAGGCATTACTATCTATCTAATTCAGACAAATCTTATCTCTAGATGAATCTATATTCTTCGATAGATACAGTTGGTAAGGCTTGATTTTCATCCTCTCTCGGACCTATTTCAGACAGATGACTAACATCAAAATGAAAATGAAGCCTGGATGATTTTATAATCGATTCCAGATCCTCTTTGTGATATTTAGATTTTTATGCTCAAAGAAATTTATAAGCACTTTAGTACTAGACAGAAAGATGCAACCAAAACACTTTCACTTGTGCAATATAATGGGCACATTCTTAGATACTGTATGGACTGCAGCTACTTTTTGATGTAAAATCTCTCATTTTTCTAGGGTTCATATAAAAGAAGCAGAGCAACTGTCTGCAAAACTGCCACTCCTTGATTTCCTTCAATTTCAGAGGGTGTTTCGGGTCTGGCAGAAGCACGTAAGATCCGAGAAGAGATGTGGATGCAAAGGAATTGTAGCATTTGAATGTATTCTTTATAGAAAACTTATTCTCTCATGGCTGCAGATGTATTATAAATGTGAAGAACAGCCAAGCTATAAGAGACAATGATTTTGATTTTAAGCTGGGCAAGCTCAGGGCTCAAATGTAATACCATGCTTGTCATACCCATGTTCTAATTGTACCTTGTGCCTTGGGAGACACGCCCAGGCGGTTTACAAGCTTTCGCCCATAAGCCACGCTACTCCATAATCTTCAACCGAAAATCATTGCACGTTTGTTCCCGTAGCAAAATGCAATTATGGTACTGGATCTAAAACGGGCCCCTTTTTTATCTTTAGAAAATTACTACAAAATCCATCTAAATCAAAATATAAACCTTTTGAAACCCTTCGTTTTCTCATACAAAGTAGTATGTTCCACATGTCAGAGGACAGTCCTTGAAAGCTTTGAAAGAAGGTAAAGGAGTGTTTAGTGCACCTCCACGTCATAAAACTTGATATAAAAGCGTGACTTGTCCACTGACAGTTTGGACTCCAAAATGTCTGCAATCGCTGCACTCAACTTCCCATTCACGCCTTGCCCAAGCCCTCCAATGGACACCAGCTCTCCATATGCTGCTGGCTCTTCACTGCCCCCAAATGACATGGGGACTCCCCCTTTCAGTAAAATCATCACATACTGTAGCCACAAAAAAAAAATGACATCGAGACTCCCCTTTTTAGTAAAACCATCACACATTGCAACCACAAAAATAAATGATATAGAGACTTCCCCTTCTAGAAAAACCATCACATACTGCAACCACAAAAATAAATGACATGGAGACTCTCCCTTTTAGTAAGGCCACAAATATACATTTGTGACTTTCATAATCATCATCGTGATTCAGACTCATTCATGTAACTTACCTCTCTGCAATACCTATCACAAGAAACTTAATACAGCGGTAACAGACATGCCACAGGCAACGATGCCCACAAATGATTGCATTGTTGGGCGCATTCAACATGAATGAAATACAAGGCAGAAGGGTGCTTACTGATTCGGGCTTGCCAATGATTCTGGCCACACTTTTGCTGGCATCCTTGAGGATATCCGAGCTGACCACGCTATCCACCGGCACATTGGTACTCAAATTGAGTGTAGGCATTGTCAATTCGAATCGATTCACGATTTTGCGGAGACTAACCCTGGATTGTTTATACTTCCCCTGTTTGTTTCAACTGCCCTCTCGACAACTAAGTCTCGTGGCGGAGGGAGGGCGCGATATGAGGTGTGAATGATTTAATAGGGTGTTAAAATTCATCCCATCTTAAACCTTATCTTGGAATTAATAATCTTGACCATCCACTCATACTGTAATGAGCTGTAAGCAAAAAAGTTCGTCCACGTGCTTCCCTTCCCTCTATGGCATTCCAGAGGCTCGCCAGGAGTGGGAAAAAAGATAGATTATGAAACACAAAACCACATTACATTACATTTGCTATCTGTTATTTTGCAGTGATATCAAGATATGAAGAAACAATATATGTTGAGTTGGCTCCAAATTAGATACCAAGGCTTTTTGCTTTTCTTATTTGTCCAATGTTAGTGTAGTGTAGATTCATTAGGCTAGGTTGAATCGACATAGAGGGAGCTTCCATTATTTTTATCATTCCATATACAAGTTTGTTTCAAGTACACTATGATTGATTTGTTCAATGTTAGTATCACTCCATATACAAGTTTCTTTGATTTGTTCAATGTTAGTGTAGAGTAGATTCATGAGCATGTTGACATGAAGGAGCTTTTAATATTTTTATTGGTCGGCCAGAGGAGAAACTGTGTTTGAGTTTTTTATAAGAAGCTCAATGTTTCAATCATCGTCAGAATACCGAGATGTGTTTGAGTTTTTTTTAAGAAGCTCAATGTTTCAATCATCATCAGAATACCGAGATGTGTCTGAATTTTTTTTTTAAGAAGCTCAATGTTTCAATCATCGTCAGAATACCGAGAAGCTCAAAGAATGAGATGGGAAAGGCCAGCCATAAATACATAAGCAAAACATGTAGGGAGAGATCGACTTTGAAACCTGGAAGATAGGGGGACAAAGGGAAATGAAGTTTAGCCATTAGGGTTGCGGAAGTGATGCAGAATTGGGCACAAAGAGTGGTTGAGTTTATAGAGTTTATATCTTTCTCTCTGTTGAAGTTATTGTGGTTTTTCATGGAATTTTTTTTTTTGGTTTTTTATGGGTTGGTATTTAGTGGGTTGATTTAAAATATAAAGGTGTGTTTGTCTTACATTTATGTTTATAATGTTATTTTTAGAATGGTTAATGGTTATTGTTGATGTGGTTTTTATGTTATTTGTAATAAATAGATTTGTTATATTTAATTGGTGTAATGAAAATTTAAGAATAATGTAAGAGCATTATTAATGTTAATAATAAAAATTATGTATTAATTAAAATGATATTTTTATTTTAGGTTTAGAGTTATTTGAGTTCTGGTTTGTTTGGGGTAGTTTA
>APFE031753141.1:96657-137171 GCA_000404065.3 Pinus taeda
ATATATATATATATATATTTGAGTTCTCATTTATTTTCTTGTTTAAGTTCAATTATTCATGACTTTGTTTCTTTCTTTATTCAAAGGAGGTCAATCTATGCAAGAATATTTGTTCTAGGGACCTATTCATGGGTTGGGCATGTTGTTGAATGATATGGGCTAAGACAATACAAAATGAGGGTGGAGATTTTGACACCTTAGCACACCTCATAAGTCATCAACAACATGATGAAAGTCATGAGCCTTCCTTGTAAGGAGGATCATGTGAACATGACAACCAAGGTCGAAAAGTGCTAGTGACAAGAAGGACCTAACCACCTCTTCTCTCAAATGCACATGGTACTCTTTATTATTAACCATATGATGTTCCTCAACTTACTCTTTTCATATTTGAATGGTAATCACATGATACAACATAAAATATGTATCTTAATTAGAAGGAGCTTCATGGCGGAATGAAAATCTTACTCACTTGTATAAATAGATAATATTTTATGAAAATATAATGGCAGCGTTTCAAGTATTTCCTTAATGCACATAGTTTCTTACATCCTTGTTCTATTTTTACAAGAATATAATAAATAGTAAATAGACAATTGTCATATTTTTTTCAAAACAAAATTGTAATGTTCAAAATTATACTTCCTATCTCCCACAAGTTGACAAACCTTGATCACACTCCATAGTTAGACTTGTTAGATACCAACCTTGATGTTGGAACTTGAAACTGAATTTTAACACAAGTCGATAGCTACTTAAACGATGGAATAAGGAGTTTCCGTAAATTTCTAGCACTCAAAAAATCACTATCTAACTCATAATTTGCTCTGATGACCATCACAAATCATAGGGGAAGATAAGATTTTATTTTTGATTCATTGTCAGCTTAAAAAGCATGTTTTATCATGTCTGAATTCAGGCTTCTGTGATCCATATTATGAATGTTGAGAGATCTTTTGGTAAAAATCACATAAAGAAACTTTAAAGTCGACGTGTTTTGAACCATCTAGTGTGGCTCATCTTCAGGACAAGATGAAGAACTAGATCATGTCATTAGATTAAATAGATGAAGAGAGGTGTTTTCTAGCCGTTAGAATATAACAACTAGTTTTGACTAAAGAATTATCACTAATTAATAATCAATTTTTTAATTAAAATGAAATAATAAATGGAAATTAGTTGCAAATGAAGAATTAAATTAATTTTTTTATTATAATTATTTTAATCAAAACCAAGGTCAGTAATAATAAGGTCAAGAATTTTACTCAATCTTCTGAGACGAAGGAAGAGCAGAGAGGAAGGCACGATTCGGCAAGATCGGAATCAATGGGTTCTTCCAATGGAGAAATCGAGGTTGAAGCATTCTTGGAGGAGTGCAAGTTGTCAGGGGATTCGGCCTACAATGCCTTGAAGAGGATTCTGGAGAAACTGGAAAGTTCTCAAACTCGCGTGGAAACAAGGGTTTTCCTAACCAGATTGCAGAACTACATTCATTCTACCCATACCCATCCCTAGGAGAACTGCCTCTCACAGTTTCACTTTGACATCCATGATTTGTCTCTCTCCAGCAATGAAGGTTTAATAGACGAGCATGGCGCTCCAACGAGCACGGAGATATATGCTCGCCTTTTAGATGGTTGTGGCGACGTGAAAGCCCTAGCAGAGGGAAGGCAAGTCCATGCTCACATGATCATCAATGGCGTGCAGCAGAAAGCATTCATAGCAGCCAAGCTCATTAGCATGTATTGCAGATGTGAGCGTCTCAAGGAAGCACGCAATGCGTTTGACAAAATCTCTGACAGGAATATACTCGTTTGGAATGCTATGTTCAGAGGGTATGTTAAGAATGGGTTCGCCAAGAAAGGCCTTGAACTCTACCGCCAAATGCAGCGGCAAAGAGTGCAGCCCGACAAATTCACTTTTCCCTGCATACTCAATGCTTGCACCGCCCGGGGCGATCAAGCCAAATGCAGAGAAGAAGTTTCTCCCTTTCCTCGCCATGGTTCTAAGGAATCCTGGACCTGTTTGAGCCGGGCAACAAGGGCCAGATCTGAACCAGATCTGCTTGAAGAATCACTTGCTTTTCAAATCCAAGTCAACCTCTCAGACAAGACGACAATGCAATGGGCATGCACAACGGATCTTGTGCAGGACCTCTTGCAAAATCTTGAAAGCCGGCTAGGAATCCCCTCCTATTACCTCAGACTGCTATACAAGGGTAAGCAACTCATGAATACCCTTCCTCTTTCCTATTACAGCATTCAGAGGGATGCCTCTATTGTGGCTACATTTCGTTTGAGAGGTGGTTCCTTTAGGCAGACCTCCTCTGCCCCTTCTTTCTCCTATAAAGATGCAGTCCACAAAGACGTTGCCCACTCTCAGCCCTCTTCGACAGCAGGCCATCCATTTGAGGCTCCAAAGCCTTTTCTGGTAGACAAATCAAAGGAAATTCCTTCCATCGATCTCTCTCATCCTGGGATTGATGATCGCTATCAATGTTTTGCAGAATCCGCACTCATATGCAGATTTAATGGGCTATGGCCTCGCACATCAGATCTAAATCAATGGATCCATACCAATTGGACTAAAAAAAGCCAGATATACTTATGTTCAAAAGGATTCTTCATTGTGGCTTTTGACTTAAATGAAGATTACCAGAAAGCCTTAATGGGAGGCCCTTGGTTCTGGGGCTCGGCTGGGCTTTTTCTCACTCCTTGGTTTCTGGACTTCGACCCTTCTACAGCTGTCATTACCAAGATTCCCATTTGGGTCAGGCTCCCGAATCTTCCGGTGCATCTTTGGCATATCTCTGTCTTCTTAGCCATTGCAGACACTTTAGGACGCTACCTGGCTGTAGATTCTTCACGGAAGGAAAATGGACTCTACACCTATGGTAGATTTTGTGCAGAAATAGATATTAGCAAAGGACTGCCGGATCAGATTAATCTCAAGTATGGAGATTTCCACTGGACTCAAATCTTGGATTACGAGAATACATCATTTCGTTGCCGCCATTGTCATCAAACAGGGCACCTCCAGAGTTCCTGTCCCCAGTACCTCAACAAAAAGAAGAATCTGAAGCGCAACCCCAAATCAAAAAGTTGGAATCCCAATGTGCCTCCCCCCCCTTCGGACGATTCAGATTCCTCCAGTTCGGATGAGGAGGAAATTGTAGCAGATGGGCAGAATGTTGAGATTCCGCTGGAAGCTCCTTTAGACGGTCCGGCAAACCCCTCCGTCTCTCAGATCTCTCAGAAGCGTTCTCATTTGTCTTTTTCCTCGGACTCTAATAAGGATATTCCGCCGCCAGGGCAGAATAGTCTTCAACTCGTTATGGCTCAGCCAAACTCCACTGGATGGGTCAAAGTAAGCAAGAAAAAAGGAAAAAAATGTCGTGTGATAGTCACTGCCCCCTCAGGGTAGATTTCTCTGCTCAGTTCCAGTTTTATGTTTTCACGTGCTCTCTATAGCCCTCTCCTGGATTCTCTCCATGGAGCAAGGTGGAGCCTATCACCTTCGGCTCCCTTGCTTTTCTGCTTCGCTTGCATGCAAGCTTGATTGTACTATACTCTTCTTTTCTTAATAGAATTAGTCTTTATTCACACAAAAAAAAAGGTCAAACTTAATTATTCTAAACAATAAAACTGAAAAATAATAATAAGAAAATGAAAAAAAAAATCATAATAAACAAACAAACAAAATAAAAAGAATAAGGTCAAATTTAACTATTCTAAACAGTAAAACTAAAAATAAGATATATGTGTGTATATATATATTATAATATATATATATATTATATATATATATATATATATATATATATATCAAAGTAATGAATTAACTCAATTTTATAATTTAAATAAAAAATATGAAAAGTAAATAAATAAGAAAAAAGGAATACCAACAATTCAATTAAAAATAAATAATAAATATTATAAAAAATTAGGAATACAAGGTAGGGGTCCAACACCTCCGTTCAATTTCCAAGGCCTCCCTAAACTTAAGGTGATGAAAATGATCAATCCTTGCAACTTATTAGAAAGTTGAGTTGAATTTCTAAATTTAATTATTTTCACTTAGCCTTATTTTACCTTTCTTGGTGCAATTGTAAGAAATTTTTGGCCTATATTCCAACTCATTGGGGTGTGAACAAATTAGTGTGCACTCTTCTAAATTGTTCTTCATAATTTCTAGCCACATTAAAGGATAGGGTTGTGGGGTTAACAAGTCATATTACTCCTTTTATTCATGTACTTATATAGTCAATTTACCCCGCTAGTGGTTTTAGACCTATTTATACCAACGTTTTGGGCAAATAAGAGTGTTAATAGCTTATTGTTCACTTTTTTGAGTTTACTAGTCTAAAAATCAACAAGCTTGTCATTCGATTACCCTACACATATTCAACTCTTTTTGACCTTTTTGGCCTTCCAGTGAGTTGAGAGAGGATGATACACAATCTTAGGTTTTAAAGAGGGATTGCATATAACTCTGTTGCTTCTCCTTTTTCCTTTAATCACCTAAAAGATAGGACCATTTGAGGTGGGTGGACTCTACCTTATACTAAGATATGAAGAAGTGAGTATTCATCTCAATTATTGGATAGGTTAGGTGCATCTAACTAATGGTTATTGCTTATGACACAACCTTTTCTCATGACTCCATTACGGGCACTTGCAAATCTCATTTACATGTGTCTCAAACTTATGCTAAAGATAGAGCTTAGAATCTCTAGATTTGACACAAGAACATAGATAAAACCACAAATATTTTCACAGGTTTTATTTGGTAGGTGTTATAGTCTAGTTCTCTTTTCTAATTTATAAAATACTAGGTAGCCATACTTTCCATAAAAAATTATTTCTCATGCCTTGATCTAAAAATAAAATTGAAGGTTTCATTAAACAATTTGCAAGCTATTTTATGTCTTTTAGGCAATGGATCGTGGTTTCAAAAGTACATAAACTTAATTTGCAAAATTTTAATGGTTAAAAGAGGACAAAAACGGAGTTCCCCCATCTTGGGCTACATCTCTGGGTCTAGCTTCCATTGGTGATCACTTTATTATATGCTCAAATTCTCAATACATCAACTTATAAGCTTCAATTTGTAAAAATAACACTGCCATTATGTCTAGAATGCTCAAAAACCTCCATTTAGGGTCTTCTTGAGCCCAAAAAGGCTTAAAATTTGAGCAAAATACCCCCCTTTTTACCAAATTGATTTGTAACTACAACATTCTAGCTATCAGCCCTACAAAACTTGGTAATAACTAGTCTATGGCCTATTAGCGAGTGCATTCAATTGGGAAGCCAGATGTCTCGGGTTTGATCTGGTGGAGTCGGTTATTTGGGCGTGTTGTTGTTTTAATACATTAAATAACATTGGTGGGGGGTCATTGGCCCCACCCTTTTTACCATCGGTTGTATGACTGCATGTGGCCATGGGCCATGCGCCCAACCCTTAACCCCCACCATTCCGCGAACGGTCATGTTACAAACCAAAAACCATGGGCCAGGTCAGTCGGGTGCACTCGTCGCCCCGCCTTTTCCCCCAACCGCTGACTTCGTTTACCATAAATATAACGTGCCCACTATGTTTATCAAGCGACATGTGTATCTCGTTGGTAAGACATTGACTTGGTATGTTGGAGGTTATGTGTTCAATTCTTGCATAGACTTCTTGATCGGTAAAACAAATTTTGGTGCCATCTAGAGTGCCACATGGCACCCTGGGATTGGGCCACGTGTCACTCTGTGATTGGTCCATCTCACAAACCATCAACCAAATAACAATGTGCTATGTGTCCTCATACGACTGGTCCAAATGTCGGCTCTCGAATGACGTCAGCACCATGTCAGCTTATGGATTGCCACATCAGCATATGTCTTTGCACAGTCAACCCTGTAACTTTGACCTTTTTTGTTGTTTGGCCTAAACTTTAGAATGTGAGAACTTGCTCATACGGTGTCGAATTGAGGCGATTCAAGCGTTTTTAGATTCAAAATGACAAGCTCTATAATTTGCCGTTGATTTTGGGAGATTTTGAGCACTTACATTTTTTAGCATATGTTTTATCCCCTGGATCACTCCTCCCCACTATAAGCTTTTGGACCACCAAAAGTTTGTTTTTACTCAGCAAGTAAGTTAGGGTACAACTCCTTTACTTTCCCAATCTCTATCAACTTTGCTTTACTTGGATTGGTACCTTTGAGCCCCACACGGAGATACTCCACATTGCCTTTGCATGAAGTTCTTATTATCCTGTCAAGAATAGTGTCTTCCTGCAACTCATTCAAATATTCAAGAGAAAAATATTCTATAGATGGAATATGAACACTCTTCTTGATCAATGATCATTGGAGGCTCATACAATCTCAAGTTTTCTACATTTACAACCAAATAAATTTGCATGTAAGGTGGCAAATCTAATCAGAAAGTGTTGTTACCAATCTTCTCCAAAATTTTGGAAGGACCATATCTGATTGTTTTGAGCTTTTTATCTTCACCTTGTAATCTTTCCTTGTTGATGTATAACCAAACTTGATCTCCCACTTGGAAATCATGGTCAACTCGATGCTTATCATGCCTTGCTTTGTACTTGGCTTGCATTTTCTCTAGTTGTTCTTGTACCCTTTTATGCACTAACTAGATTTGTTCAATGAAATGCATGGCTTTATCCACATCATTATGTCCATCTACTGCAATATCTTTACCAAAGATGAAATCCAAAGGAGACTTCGGAAAATAAGCCAAGCAAACTTCAAATGGATATACTTGTGTAGATGAATGCTTAGCACAATTGTAGGCATGTTGGATGTAATGCAAATGCTCATCCCAAAGCTTTGGATGCTTACCACAATATCCTCAAAGGAGATGCACTACTGTTATGTTCAATACTTTTGCCTCACTGTTAGTTTGTGGATGAAATGTTGTTCTCTTCTTCAACTTTATGTCCATTAGTTCCCATAAATTTGACCAAAACTTCCTAATAAATTGAGAATCTTGATAAAAAATAATAGAAGTAGGTAACCCAAAGTGAACCCAAACATTTTGGAAGAACATTTGGGTATTTTGTTTAGTTGTAACCTATTTCTTACAAGGCATCAACACACATTTTGCTAAAACAACCCACTACATCTATAAATAATCGTGACATTTTCTAGACATTGGTAGTCCCCCTACAAAATCTGTATTTTGTTTAGTTGTAACCTATTTCTTACAAGGCATCAACACACATTTTTCTAAAACAACCCACTACATCTATAAATAATCGTGACATTTTCTAGACATTGGTAGTCCCCCTACAAAATCCATAGAAACACTTTCCTGAGGATGAGAAGGGATAGGAAGTGGAGTGTACAAACCCAATTTCTTATTAATTGACTTACTAGTAGCACACATAGAACATCCTTTTAAATATCTTGATACAATTTCGTTCATATGAGATCAATAACAATACCTTTGCAGTTGAGCAACTGTTTTTCCTACACTAAAGTGACCAACAATAAGAGAATTATGGGCTTCCCTTATGACATTAACTCTCTCACCCTATGGGATATAGAACTTGCCAATATGATACAATGACTTGTTGTGAACATGATAATCCAACTCTTCAACATAATTTCCTTGACTCAGAGTTACATAAACATCTTTAAAATCTTCTTCTTGAGAATATTGTTCAATATAACTTTCATGCATGATTGAATTATGGTTAAGAATGACAAATGCATTAACAATAGGCCTTGATAACATATCTACAACTTTATTGTAAATACCGTTCTTATACCTGATAACCAAATGAAATCGTTGCAAAAATACCATTCACCTAAAATGCCTAGCTTGTTAGAACTTGGTTTGTGATTGTATATATTACAAAGGTTGATGGTCAGTATGAATAATTATTTCTTTACCCATCAAATAATGCTTCCATTTTTTCATGCTTTCTTCCAAAGCATATAACTGTTTCTCATAATTTGGATAGTTAATTACTGCATTGGAAAAGGTCTCAGAATGATAACATATTGGCTTACCATGCTGCATCAATACTGCTCCTATAGCATATTCGTTTGCATCGGTTTGAATTTCAAATGGTTGCTTGAGATCTGGAAGTGCTAAAACTGGTGTTGCGTTGATTTTTTCTTTCAAAGTGTTGAAGGCTTCCTGTTGCTTGCCTCCCCACTAAAACACCTACTTCATACTTGTCAAAGCATGTAATGGTGTTGCAATAGATGAGAGGTTAGCGATAAATTTTCTCCAATATTGGGTTGTGCCTAAAAAGATCCTAACTTTTGTTAGATTATTGGGTTTAGGCCAATTCACAGTGACTTCAACTTTAGAGGGATCAATTTTCAATTTGACACCTCATACAATATGACCTAAGTAAACCAAAGAGGTTTTCCCAAATTCACATTTAGACATCTTCAAATGCAACTTTTACTTTTTCAAGACATCTAAAACTTGCTTTACATGCTTGACATTCTCTTCAGGAGTCTTACTAAAAATTAGAATATCATCTAAGTAGACTATGACAAAATCATCAAGGAATGGTCACAATACATCATTCATAACTCTCATGAATGTGGCAGGTGCATTACAAAGCCCAAACGACATAACTAACCATTCAAACAATCCTTGCTTTGTCTTAAAAGCAGTTTTCCAAATATCATCTTTAGCACTCTGCTGCAGCAACTGCAACACCCTCCAAAATTTTGGCTTGCAACAAAATTTTAGAGCCTTCCTTGGCTTTCCCCTTGATGGTTGCAAACACTCGGGCTCATTCCATGAGCTCTTGTTGAGTCTTCACACCCTTTTGTTTACTTGATCGATCACCAGTCATCTTTTGGCATGTTGATCACTATGTCATGCTTGTGAGTTTGTTCTAGCATTTTGAAGGTTTGTCTTTGTGTGCATGAGTTGTTTTTGCTTTGTCGACATCGGTCGCATTCACACACAAGGTTTTAAGCACTGTCATGCAAGTGTCGTCACGGTCATTTGAAGACATATCTCAATTGTCACACTTGTCGCTTTTAACCTTTGAGTCAGTCTCAGTGAGCACATGTTTATGTTGTTGGTTGGAGGTGTCTTGTCATCAAGTCGTGTTAATTGTGTGATCACATTGTCATGTATGCACAATTACACTTACTTTCACACTTAATCATTTTCTTGAAATCTGATGACCAGAAAACCCTCCTTCAACCAAACTTGATCTCAGTGAGCCTGCATTGTTGGTTAGAACTGCGCAGAGCTTGAGGTTATCCTTCGGGAATTTGCATTGCACAATTATAGAAATGAGCGAGCTGACTAAATCCCAAAACTGTGCAGAAGTTGTCCCAAAACCTGATCCAATCTGCATTTCCCGTAAGATCTCCCATCAAGCCTCCTACTGGTTAACTAGAGAAATGATTTGAGCTGTGACCCAGGATTGTACTAATATCCAAATTTACACAGATTTTATGCCACCTTCTCTTCTTCCCCGCTGTACAATTAGCCCAGGAATTGCGCAGAGCTATCTGTCACCTGCCCTTTTGGCCTGCTCTGCAATCAACCCAGAAATTACGCAGAGATGTTTGTCACCTACCCTTCTTCCTCGCTCAACAATCAACCCAGGAATTGTGCAGAGCTATATGTCACCTGACCTTCTTCCCCACTCTGCAATGAGCCCAGGAATTGCGTAGAGTTGTTTGTCACCTGCCCTTCTTCCCTACTCTGTAATCAACCCAAAAATTGTGCATTTGTGTCCAGGCTTGGACTGTTTGCCAGGATTTCATAATTTTGACCAGTAGCTCCTGCAACTCGACCTTGTCCTCCTTTGGAAAATTGCACATATTTTTCTGTTAATGCCTCCTCCTTCCTTCGCTGTCTTCCCCGAAGAAACTGCGCAGATCCCAACCAGATGACCTTCCCAGTACTCCCCTTGAAAATTGCGCAAAAATTCCCAGCAGTTCCCCGACACCCTGCTTGGCCTTCCTCCCAGAAACTGCGCAATTCTGCCTCCCAGCTGGGTTTCGCCTTGCAACTGTCACTGTTGTCCTGGATTGCACAAATATACCTCCTAGTGACCTCTACATAGTTTTTCCAATAGTGCTCTGGAGCCTCCCATCCCGACCTGAGCTATGCTTTGCACAATTTCAATAGCTTATCCATCTCCCGGTCACCTGCACCAAAATGGAAAATAATGCATCATGTTAGACTAGGATATTTTTGGATTTGATGTCATCTTGTCATGAGTGATTGTAGGAATAGGTACATTGATGAAACATGGCATGACGACAAACAGGATGGAGAAGAGGCGCATGATAGAAGACTTTCTCACAGTTTAACGAACACATGAAGCACATCGAGTAAGCAAGCGAAAGGGACACATTCACATTGTTGGGTTGTGTTATATTCTTTCCACGACTAGCCCACATAGTTAACCGGGGGTTAGAGTGGGGGAGGTCACAAGGGGTTTGAGGGGCACCTGTAACCCCACTTTATGGGGTCCAGGGCAATGCCCCGAAAATTTTTGGTTTTGGACCCTATGTTAGGATGGGCGGACCCACCTATGGTTTTGTGCATGATTTTCGCACATGTTTTTGGACGCGATGGTTTTCGGTCCATGGTATTGGACATGATGTTTTTTGGTCCATGGTATTGGATGGTTCGACATGTATAAATCTGTATTATAACATTGAATGGAACATAATGAAAAATCAAGCTGGTAGTCCCGATTTTGGGATCCAGGGGAAATCTCTGTGTATATATGTTTTATGTGTTATGCTCTTGCATTGTTTATTTTCTGTGTTTTAGAATTTGTATGCACGTAATTTCTATATGGGGTTATAACCTACACACATACACCATCAAGCAAAGACCAAGACCATCGAAGACCTCACACACTTTGCCACACAGAGGTGAAGGCATGTTACATCGAGAGCATATCATCACTCAGCAGCACAACAGCTTGACACAGACACCACAGTCAACCAAGACATATCAGCAGTGCCATGTCGAGTTGTGTCATGAGTTGTCTCGGCCACATCACTACTATGGGTCATACTTGTTGTAATCAATGTAATGTAAAGTGGAAGTCCAAGAGACCCATATATGAATTTGAAGAGTCATGTAAAGTGGAAAAGTCATAGGAAGTCAAACATTCATGAGGGAAGTCGAAGAATCACAAGGGTCAGTTATTCCCCTTGGCTATATATACTCCCTCATTATATGAGCAAAGAACTTTTCACCTTGGCTCCTCCCGCATAGTCTTAAGAGTTTGCAATCTGTTCTTTTAGGAGCGAGAAGTGGCTCCAACATCCCACTACTAGGACTAGTGATGTATGGTGTACATATGTGTCTTGGATCTTCTTCTTAATTCATAAGCCTATCTTAGGCTAGCATGTTTTCACACATGTTTTGTATTTGTTTATAAGATTGTTCTTTAAACATTTATAATTCATGTTTTCTTAACTTGTACTAAGATATTTGAAATACATCGGTTATTTTAGTACTCATATTGTTGAATATGTGTTGCATTGTTTATCATTGTTGTCCCGTCCGTGTGGACTACTCTGTTGGACATTAGATAGACCATCTTTGTGTTGTCTTGATTTTAATAACTGTCATCCCGTCTAGACTACTTCGATGGATGGTGTACGTGTTTTCCCTTGAACTTTGGTTTCATGACTGCCACATCTGTTGTGGACTATTCCGCTGGATGTTGGACAAACCCTTGTTTTTGTTTGCATGTGTTTCTTCCTGGGTTGGGATTGTTCTCTCTCATCAAGAGGCTCACTTTACTTCCCCCTTCTGATAGTAAGAGAACTCAGACACAGAGTTACATTAAGCATTCACCTCGATTTCTTGAAGCTATAAGCATAACACTCTCACGTGATGAACAACAAGAGCTAAGGAAAATCTCTAAGATAATGGAAACAGGGCCATCGTATTGGATGGGACTCCTACACAAAATGGAGTGAGGTCTAGTTGGGACTTCATACCAGGGAGATCCCCTTTGTTAGCAGGTCTAGCACCATCAACAAAATGGCATTAGAAGGAGGGGTAGAAGACAAGTTGAGCCTGTTACGTCTTGTTTGAATCTCTTATCTAAAATGGCTCATACACCAATCGTGCTCCCAGGGTGTTTCTCCAAATTTTCCCTTGATCAAATTTCACTCCCTAATGAGCTTCTCATTCACTTGTCCCAGTTAAAGTTTGATGTTGAGGACAGAACGCCCATATCCAAACACATTTTTTATCTTCTTAAATTTTGCCAACATTATGAAATCGATAATGAAGGATCTTCTTGCGTGCTTTTCTTCCTCACCCTTGAAGGTCGTGCTAATCAGTGGTGTCATACCTTGCCACCTACTTCTGTCCATTCTCTTTTCCCTTTCCTCAAGGAGATCCATCAAGCCTTTGGTAAGTATAACTACTGAGATGTTTGTGGAAGAATCAACCTATTAAGAATGGAGCCTAATGAATCAATTGAGAAATTTTCTAATCAATTTCTTCACCTTTGCTATGAAATTTCGGAAGAATATTTGAACTGGGATTTCTTGAAACAAGAGTTCAAGCACTTGGTTCGTGTCTCTTCATACAGTGAACCTGAACCTCCCGATTTTTCTTCTTCCCCAACTCTTGCGGATCATGAGGCACCTCAGATTGTAGAGGAGGAGCCCAACACAACATTTGTTCCTTGTGCTCCTCCTTTTCTTGCCTCGATGTGGGTTCCCCCTTACAGTGATTGCAAAGCTGAGGAATCTGCGCAGCATGTCCCCAACCCATCTTCAACCCATCTTCTCATTTATCTCCCACGTCCATGGAGGAATTCCAGAATGGCTCAGAGATCCTATAGCCAAGACTCACTCCTCCATTCCACAAGAGGACATCACCATTCACAACTCAGTCTCAAATTTGATCTGCCCTTCTGCCATCGTCCATCATTCACAAACCATGACTCCTTGTACCATGACTCACTTGATCAATCTGTTTCACCAACTAGTTGTGCACATTCTCTCGATTCTTAAGATGCTGGCTCAAATTGCGATCAAGTGCAAGGCAGTCACATTACACTGACAGAGGAACATAAAGGTGAGGACATTATCAATTCCCCTCTCTGATTCAATTATCTACATCAAAACAATGAGTTTCCATTCTCTAACAATGCTCAATCTACTAATCTTGGTTAAATATCTTGTACAATTAATCATTTTGATCAACCCCCAGTCTTGGGCAGTCATCACTCCCATGCTTCCATAGACCATGACGAACACCCAAGCACATCGTATGATCTTCCGTTTTATAATGAATACTCTAACTCATATCTAGAATTTCCTCTGGTCAAATAAGGTGTTCATATCGAAACTTCATCTTCACCTCACTTGCCCATGTGTCCTACCATTCACAATGCACCCACATGCGTCGGAGATACTCCATGTTCTATTACTTATTACTTATTCATCCAATGAGTTATCTTCTCAATTGACACAAAGCAGTGAGGTTGTCCATGACAAAGTTGAAAATAGTTTAATCACAAAGTGTACTTCCCATTCCCTGTCATCTCTTCTCTTGCATGAAGGCAACTCTTTAAGTTAGCTTGCTGAAGATGAAAAATCTAGTGCAACCTGTGACAAAGATGGTTGTCATCCTGAGATGAATTCTGAAATCAGCAACAACAACCACCCTCAATCCATGCACGATCTAGTTCAAGATTCAAAATATGATTCTACAATTCTGGAAAGTTCCGGGACGTGCGAGGGAGTCAAGGCACTTCAACATTCGTTGATGGTTATGTCAGGACCTCACGACTCTGGTAAGCCCCTAGAACCCAATCAGATCTAGTTTCTCACGCACAATCCATCTATCTACATGGTTGTACTCAATGTGAGTTCACGTGTAAAAAATATTTGGTATTCTGGATGTGATCTCTCAAATTTTCAAAATTTCACGTATCACTAAATTCACAAATTTGTCACAGCGCATCCGTCTTCATGCACATCTCTTGCATCAAACTCGGGATGGGAATGTTTGTCCCTCATGAAATCTTGGAATGATGAAGTTGATCATCTCAAATATTGTCTTTGCCAGGAATCATACTTATTGGATTTTCTGTCTCGTGATCAGCTCCTCAGTCTCCCTGCACATCTTGTACTTCAAATCTGCTTGCTCATCACACCAACAATCCCCCTGTGTGATGATGAGTGTACAAGGTATCACACGAATGAAGTTCCTTTCATTTCACCACTCCCCAACTGGTTTCACACATTCGCAATGATGACATTCCTTTCACATTTATGTGATGACCATGATGCTCGCTCAATTTTTCACCAGTTGTAGGGGGGTGGTTCATCATGTCTAGCTCATAGCAAACTTGGTTCCATTGATTAGAGCGTTCACAAGATTGTTCAATTGAATTTGTCTTTATTCAAACTAGGAATTTGATATCTTAAGAAACTCATTTGATCATTTCCCCATCTCGAGTGACTATCACCCAACTTATCATTTTCCCAATAGTACATTCAATGAAAGTTACTTTGTGCTCTCCAATCTTCACTGTTTAGCATCTTTCTCCTCATATTTATGTCAAGTCGGCGAGGCACTTCAGCCTACACTGATGGTTATGGCAGGTCCTCACTATCTTGGCATGACAAATGAGAATGATCAGATTTATTTTTCCAATTCCCATCATAATCATGTCTCTCTAATCAGAAAGCCATATTTTCATAGGTCATAAGGCCTTCCAAACAACCATTATGAATTTCATGATCCTTTTGCTCAATGGTCGGAACAATATTACTTGGCAAGCCATGTTGTAGGCAACAAGTTTCGATCCTTCCTCATGCTCGCTAAGAATCTCGTTGTAAATGAACACACACTCGCAAGAGGCTTTCGAGGTTTGTTGAATAATAATATCCATTGAAAAGGTAAGCATGTGTATTGGGTGGTCGTGACACATTTTTCCGCCCACAGGCAAGACCTTCCTTTCCGTGTGCAAGATTTTCAAGCTTTTTTATTTTTCTATTGCACACTATTGTTAAATGTTTTAATCGCTTGTATCTTTGTGGTTGCAGGTTGGGAACGACTACAACGTCTTCATTGGAAATTCCATGTCACATAATCCTGACTATCTAGTTATTAGGATAGGAGTAGGATTAGATGCATCTTATTTTTCCTTCCTTGCACTCAACTTGCACTCGTAGTCCGTCATGGTTTTCTTATTTTCATTATGTTTACTTTAGTCATGTTTCTTTCTTGTCTTTGGTTTTGTTTACTTGTTGTGTATTCATTACCTTGTCTTGTTTTTCCTTTTTGTGTTGAGTTTTCCTTTTGTTTTCTCCATGCACATAAGTGTTGTCTTATATTGTGTTCTAGATTTTGAATAAATATGTGGCTGAAGTTAAAGAGTCTTGTGACACTACAACACTTGGCCAGTCTTGTGTCCGTCTTCTTTGTGCTTGGTTGTAACTTTTGACCAATGAAGCCTGGACAGAAAATACGATCCGTATGTAATGGAAGCCCTGGTCAAACCATGAACCTATGTCCAAACTGGGAAACCCCATGCCTATATGCAATCTTCTTCTTTGTGTGTTCAAGCTTATCCAACTACTAGAAATGGAGAAGTGGGAAATCTAAATGAGAAAACCTAAATCATAGGTCTTACATGCTTCTCTGAAGGAACAACCTCTTCTGCTCTCAATAAGTCGGGATCCCTCTTCCACCCCAAAAATAAATAAGTGCCTATGCACAGTCCTCTTTCAAAAAAAATACAAAGGCAAAAGAAGAGAAAGGCTTCCTGCGCAAAGAGGTGAAGCAAGCAACTCCACCGTGGTACTGACCAGACTCGCAGGCAGTGGAGCAATATTTGTGTTCTTGTGTGACTCCGTTAGGGTACTATCTAGGGCTGCTAGTAGTGGAACAACACTAAAGCTAAAAAACTATGCTCTGCAAATCTTAAGCTCATAAACCAAACTACCCTTTCTGATTTGAAACACTGTGATCTAGTGGAAAATTTTGTTGTGTTTGACTGAGTTAGTACAAGGTGAACCGTGTTTGACCATGGGGTAAGTGGGGAAGCCAAAATAACTTGCACAACAAATCCATACTTCCTAAAAGGCCAAGGCCCTGTGCTGCAAATGAACCGAAACAGAGAAGCTAGTATTCAACCAGTGTGTCGCCAAGTGTTCTAGCGTGTTCAATACCCTCCAAAATTTTGGCTTGCATCCAAATCTCAGAGCCTTCCTTAGTTTTTCCCCTTGATGGTTGCAAACACTCAGGCTCATTCCATGAACTCTTGTCGAGTCTGCACACCCTTTTTTTGCTTGATCGATCACTGGTCGTCTTTTGGCATGTTGATCACTATGTCATGCTTGCAAGTTTGTTCTGGCATTTTGAGGGTTTGCCTTTGTATGCATGAGTTGTTTTCTCTTTGTCGACATCAGTTGCACTCACACACAAGGTCGTAAGCATTGTCGTGCAAGTGTCGCCACAGTCATTCAAAGACATATCTCAACTATTGCACTTGTCGCTCTTAACCTTTAAGTCAGTCTCACTAAGCACATGCTTGTCTTGTTGGTTGGAGGTGTCTTGTCATCAAGTCATGCTAAGTGTGTGATGCCATTGTCATGTATGCACAAGTACACTTGCTTTCACACTTAGTCATTTTCCTGGAAATATGTCAACCAGACAACCCTCCTTCAACTGAAACCGATCTTAGTGAGCTTACATTGAAACCTAGAATTGCGCAAAGCTTGAGGTTGTCCTTCGGGTAGCCCGCACTATGCATTTCTGGAAATGAGCCAACTAATCGACTCCCAGAGCTGCGCAGAAGTCGTCCCAGAACTCGATCTAGTCTGTGCTTCCCACAACATCTCCCATCAAGCCTCCCGCTGGTCAACTGGAGAAATGACTTGATTTGTGACCCAAGGTTGTACTAATCTCCAAAATTGTGTAGAGTTGTTTGTCACCTGCCCTTCTTCCCTGCTCTGCAATCAACCTAGGAATTGCGCAGAGCTATCTGTCACCTACCCTTCTAGCTTGCTCTACAATAAACCTAGAAATTGTGCAGATCTATTTGTCACCTGCCCTTCTTCCCCACTCTGCAATTCACCTAGGAATTGCATATAGTTGTCTGCCACCTACCCTTCCTCCCCGCTGTGAAATCAACCTAGGAATTGCATAGATTTGTGTGTCACCTGTCCTTCTTCCTTGCTTTGCAATGAGCCTAGTAATTACGCAGAGCTGTGCGTCACCTGCCTTTCTTCCCAGCTCTGAAATCAACCCAGAAATTGCACAGTTATGTCTAGGCTCAGACTATCTCCCAGGATTGCGCGATTTTGACTAGCAGCTCTCGCAACCTGATCTTGTCCTCCTTTGGAAAACTGCACAATTTTTTCTGTCAATGCCTCCTATTGCCCACACTGTCTTCCTCGGAGAAACTGTGTAGATCCTAGTTGGATGACCTGCCCATTGCTCCCCTTGAAAATTAAGCAGATTCGCCCTGCAGTTTCCCGACACCACGCCCGGCCTTCCTCCCGGAAACTACGCAATTCTGTCTCCTATCTAGGTTTTACCCCGCAATTGTCACTATTGTCCTAGATTGGGAAAATCTACCTCCCAGTGACCTCTGGACAATTTTTTCTGATATGCTCCAGAGCCTCGTATCCCGACCTGAGTTGTGCTCTACGCAGTTTTAGTGCCTTGTCCCTATCTTGGTCACCTACACTAAAACGGAAAACATTGCATCATGTTAGGCTAGGGAATTTTTGGTTTTGATGTCATCTCATCATGAGTGATTGCAGAAACAGGTACATCGATGAAACATGGCACGACGACAAATAGGATGGAGAAGAGGCGCATGCTAGAAGACTTGCTCGCAGTTGAACGAACACACGAAGCACATCGAGCAAGCGAGCAAAAGGGACACATTCACAAACATCATCAAGTAAAGACCAAGACCATCGAAGACCCTGCACACTTTGCCATGTGGAGGTGAAGACATATTACACCAAGAGCATATCGTCACTGATCAACACAATAGCTCGACATAGACACCACAATCAGCCAGGACATGTCAGCAGTGTCATGTCGAGTTGTGTCATGAGTTGTCTTGGCCACATCACTAATCTGGGCCATACTTGTTGTAATCAATTTAATGTAAAGTGGAAGTCCAAGAGACCGCATATGAAATTGAAGAGTCATGTAAAGTCGAAAAGTCATAGGAAGTCAAATAGTCACGAGGGAAGTCGAAGAGTCACAAGGATCAGTTACTCCTCTTGGCTATCTATACCCCCTCATTATATGAGCAAAGGACTTTTCACCTTGGCTCCTCCCGCATAGCCTTGAGAGTTTGCAGTTTGTTCTTTAGGGAGCAAGCAGTGGCTCCAATGTCTCACTACTGGGACTAGTGATGTATGGTGTATAGATGTGGCTTGGATCTTTTGCTTAATTTAGGAGCCAATCTCAGGATGCACGTTTTCACACATGTTTTGTATCCGTTTGTAAGGCTATTCTTTAAATGTTTGTAATGCATGTTTTCTTAACCTATACTAAGATAGTTGAACTACTTTAGTTATTTTAGTACTCATATTGTTGAATATGTGTTGTATTGTTTATCATTGTTATCCCATCCGTGTGGACTACTCTGCTGGACATTAGACAAACCATCTTTGTGTTATCTTGATTTTAATGACCTTCCCTCGTGTGGACTACTCCATTGTACTATGTATGTGTTTTCCCTTGAACTTTGGTTTTCATGACTACCGCATCCGCTATGGACTATTTCGAAGGATGCTGAACAGACCCTTGTTGTTGTGCACGTGTGTTTCTTCTTGAGTTGGGACTATTCCCTCTCATCAAGAGGCTCACTTTACTTCCACCTTTTGACAGTAAGAGAACCTGGACACATAGTTACATTAAGAACTCACCAGGCACACTCACCTCGCTTTCTTAAAGCTACAAGCATAACACTCTCACATGCTGAAGAACAAGAGCTAAGGTAAATATCTAAGATAATAGCAACTGAGCCATCGTAACGAATGGGACTCCTACACCAAATGGTGTGAGGTCTAGTTGGGACTTCATATGGGGGTGTTACACAACATTTTGTCACTGTCCCTGTACTCCCCATTCCTTGATCTTGGAGGACCTCTACAGTGAACCTCGCATGCTTTGCCTTCATGGAGAAACTCCCATTATGTCCCTCTTCATGAGCAGATCATTTCCCTTTTGCACCATTTCCCCTGAAACTTGGCCCAGAATCTCCGAATAATCCCATTTGAACTCCAGAGAACTCATCGACCTCTGACGGTAAGCTTGGACTGGTTATCTATTCTTCAAACCCTTTGTTTGACGTTTTTGAGATATCACTGCAGTGTCCTTACAATCCGTACAACCAACCAGGTGTTCCTTTGGAACTATCCCCCAATACACGTTCGTCCATTCGTCGCCATTTGTTTTCAGACATGGAACCTGAAGGCAATGCCCCAGTCACTTCTCCGGATGAGTTTGAAGTTTCTACTCCACACACTGTTGAGGGGGAATAATTGTAATTTTAATTCCCTCCTAATGGTTTCCCTTATTCAGAAGGTATTCCCACCAGTTTTTCACCTGGTTGTGTGTCTTTGGGACACTTAGTTTTAGGCACACCTAGTGCCTCATCGCTCTACCATAATTCTATTTGAGCGTGAGGTGTTAGGTCCGTTCTTCATGAACATGACTTCCCAACCAGTTGTTACTTCAGTCCCGGTGCAACCCATTGTCCCTAACATTCTTTTATCATCGATCCCAGTTATGCGTCAGTCTCAACCGGTGGTTTCAAAGATTGTCTTTGCCAGTTCTTTTGTCCCGGTAGTTAGTGGCTAGATTGTGGCACCGCCTGGAGGTAGAATCTGAATGTCTCTATGGTGTTAGGTGCCACTAATGTGAGCGGCTCACAAGCTCACATGTTTGGTATAAACCAACCCTTTTCTAGTATTATTTATAGCCCTACTGACCCTACTGGATCAAGTAATGTCCAGTACCAACAGGTTCAAAATCCTGGTGGTCCATCTAGATCGAGAAATGTTTAGTATTAGCAGCCCTATGGGGCTCAAGTCCAATACCAAAATCCTTACATTCCATATGGTTCTCAAGTATTGGTTAATCAACCTTACACCCTCCAATCAGGGCAGTACATCGAGCCTGGCTATGGCCAGATTTAGTTCGGTAATTTCCCGAGCACTGTTCAATTACCCTTGCAACAATGAGGACAACTTTTGCACCAACCAGGGCAGCCTTTATTACTGCAATGGCAACCTTTGTTTCAGCAAGGGCTTTCCATGCAACAATAAGGGCAGATTATCCTACGGTAAGGTCACCTGCAACAACTATAAGGTCAGTCCTTTCAACAGTTGCAGCAATCCGCACAACAGCAGATGCAATATGCTCTACATACCTCTCAACCCATACCCTCGCAGGGCCAACTCTATAGCCCTAGGGACAAATTTTGCAACCGTAAGGTTAGCCCTTGCAACAACAAAACCAACCCAGGCATCAACAACCCTTGTATGCCTATCAACAAGGTCAATCCTTGTAGGGATAGGGTCAAGGTCAAATCCTGTAGCAGTAGGTGCAGAATCCTCTTGTACAGGGTCAACAGGTTCAGAGTCCTGTCGGCCAAGGGCACCAAGTACAAAACCCCTACGTCCAAGGGCAACAAGTGTATCAACCTTATGCCTAAGGACTGTAGGTCTAGAACCCTCTTGTTTAGGCATAATAGGCCCAACAGCTCTATGTTCCAGGACAACAGGTCCCATACCCATATGTCCAAGGCCAACAGGCTCAACAACCTTTTAACCCATACGTTTCCTACCAACAACCTGTGCATGGATAGTTTCAAGGTATTCAAGGTTCGAATCCTCCCTTTGGTCAAGGTAATATGCAATGGGGGCAGCCTCAGATGCCATATGGACAAAATTCCCCACTGTGGGGTCAAAATCCTTACCAGTAGGGATGGGCTCCTCCTTATGGGCCCATTTATCAACTTCTCATGCCTTTTAACACTCAATTACCTTTCTTGGCTACACTTGAGTTGCCGGATGTATCGTGTCTTACGAATGTTCCAATTCTTAATTTGTTGTACTGGCCTCCAGTGCCGTCCAAGATACCAAGTGATTGCCAAAATTTCGATGGTAAAGCTAAAGAAGATCCTTAGGCCCATGTGATGACATATCACCTCTAGTGCTCATCTAACTCATACGTGGATGATTCCATTCGTCTTCGTCTTTTCCAACGAACCCTCACGAGTGCCGCAGTGAAATGGTACATCGAGTTACCTCGAAGTACTTTCCATGACTTCAATTGTTAGCCATGGCTTTCCTCACGCATTTTTAGCTGTCTGTTCGTTATGAAACTGGCACCTATTTGCTCACATTGCTTAAGAAAGATACTACGACACACATCTCTGATCATATCCATGAATGGAGACATAGACATCACCTTATCAAGTTCAAGATAGCTAATTAGGTTCTCACCAAATAGTTTACCAAATCATTCGTAGCCCCAATTTCTCGTGATATAACTCGGGTGGATGCGTCACTAAAGAGCAACCCATTGCCCATGCCCAGTACTTGGATCTGGTTTACTCTTTGTCTGGCACCTTATACAAATTGTTACCCAATGCTCCGCAACCATCATCCGATCCCACAACATTAAAGTCACTAGTTGTTCCTCCCGTTGATGGAGTTATTGGTTCAGTATCCCAGACCCCCACTAAAACTTCTTCCAAAGAAAAGTCAGTCTCGAATGCTGCTCCTAATAATTCATCTCAAAATCCACTAGGCCCTGGTAAAACCTCGGAGGTCCATGCTATCTAGTCTACCACAGTGGATAAATCCTCGAAATGAAAAAATAAAGGAAAAGGAAAAGGTGAAGCCGACAGCCCGAAATAGGGTCCTCCCAAATCATCTGTTGGCAAATCTTCGCAACGGAAACCTAAGTATCCCTACCTCATTTGCAAGGAGGATCATTATATTAAGGATTGTCCACGATGATCTGAAGTTAGTCCCCTGCTCAAAGGGACCCCTTCTGTCCTTAAAGAGCCATTTCCATCTCAGCAGACTCAAATGGTAGACCAACCCTGATCTGCTTCCTCTGGATCTCAAGTGTTCATGATGAGCACACCCATTAATGTGGCTACCCGATCAAAAGATTATCAAACTCCAGCTCCGGCAGTTGGGAAATAAAAAGAAGTTTCTCTTTCTTCTTCCACCCTGAGTTCTGGCCCTCTGCAAATCAAGCGCCCTAACCTTGATTCTGCTACTTGGTTGCCCTCCCGAGGTGTGCTGCAGAAATCCTCATATAATCCCAACGCTCGAGCCACTCAACACTATAATATTGTTGAGTATTTTTCTCAGGCATCATCAGCCATGTCGGCTCTCGAGGTACTCCAAAGCTGCCCACCATAGTGGAAATCTTTGTTGTCGGCTATCGGGGGCATCAATCCCTCCGATTTTAATTTGATCTATTTCGATCTGGAGAACCATGTTCCATGACTCCCTCATTAGATTTCCTTTCTTATTCAGGTAATCATTAATGAGAAGACCATCCACTGCACTGTCATAGATGAAGGTGCTTCCACCTGCATCATGTCAACTGCATGCTGGAAGGCTATTGGTTCCCCTGCTCTGAACCGATCTCCGAACACTTTGGAAGCTTTTGATGGGTGCGATTCGTGACCCTTCAGTGTCTTACCTAACCTTGCCATCACCTTGGATGGCAAGATAGTGCAAGTCGAAGTAGAGATTGTTGACGCCAATCTCAGTTATAATCTTCTACTCGACCAAAGTTAGACTCATGTCATGCATGCCATGGCCTCCTCTTTGTTTCACGTGATCCATTTTCCCCATCAAGGGAAGATTGTCACTGTCGATTAGCTGTCTTTCTTTGCCTCTTCCTCCTCGGATGGAAACGTTCCGTACGTCAAGCACTTTGGTGCTCCCTATGAGGGTGTGGGGGCAGGACTCTTCAAAGATTCTACCTTAATGCGAATTTTTCCACTCCCACCTCCTCATGTTGCCTCTGTCAACATGGTCTCGGTCAAATTTGATCCCTGGGCATACCTACACCAGATCTTGTTGATGCTTGGGGCGAGGTCATGTCGCTCAATCCTGCCGAAGTCAATTATGTGGAAATTGTTTCGACTTTGAACTCTACATCCTCTGATTCTCATATGGTCGAAAGGCAATTTGGGTAACATTACCCAAATGATACCGATTGACATTTCTATCAAACCCGGTGTTGTTGAACATGTTCATATTGGGGTATCTTGTTCTCCGGATGAGATCAAGACATATGCTCGTCTATTTCAGGAATTTCGTGATGTGTTTGCATGGTCTTACGAAGAAATGTATGGCATCAATCCTAGCATTGTGATGCATGAAATATCCACACACGAAGTCCGTTCACCAACGGCTTCACCCAATGCATCCTACAAAGGTTGCTACTATTAAGGGTGAAGTTGAAAAGCTTCTTAAAGCCGAGTTCATCTATCCCATCCCCCTTATAGACTAGGTGTCTAGTATTGTCCCAGTGACTAAAAAACAAGGCACAATTTGTGTTTGCGTGGATTATTGAGATCTTAATCATGCATTTCCTAAAGACAACAATCCTACTCCCTTCATTGATCAAATCATTGATGAATGTGCTGGGAGCGAGATATTTTCCTTTATGGACAGTTTTTCTGGTTATAACCAGATCAATATCGCACCGACCGACCAAGAGAAGACAACCTTTATCTACCCATGGGGTATGTTCGCATACAAGAAGCTCCCTTTCGGCCTAAAAAATGCTGGAGTCACATTTCAACGGACAATGTCCCATGCATTTCATGATATTCATAACATTGTCCAGCCTTACTTGGATGACCTTCCTGCCCATTCTCGTAAGCGCCAAGACCACCCAGACCATCTTCGACAGATTTTTCTACGATGTAGACACTATAACATTCGGTTAAATCCATATAAATGTGTTTTTTGGACTCCTTGGCTTTATCATCTCCAAGGACGGAATTCGCCTGGATCCATTAAAAGTCGAGGCCATTCTAAATTTACCCCCTCCATATTCATTGCACCAACTCTAGAGCCTGCAAGGAAAGGCCAACTTTCTCCATCGTTTTATACCTAACAACGTCAGGCTAGCTACAGGATTTATCCGGTTGCTTAAACAAGGAACGCCATTTGCATGGGACGAGGTGGCCCAAAAATATTTTGATGATCTTAAGGTCGTCCTCGTAAATGCTCCTTTGTTGCATCCACCGGACTATTATCGAGATTGCTTCCTTTACCTAGCCGCAACCCCTAGCACCATCGCTATGGTGTTGGTTCAAGACGATGACGAAAGTGGCAAACATGTGATCTACTACCTTAGTTAGAATCTCCTCGACACTTAAACACGTTATGCACATGTCAAGAAGTTGTCTCTAGTTGTCGTTCAGGCTATTCAATGTTTTGAGCACTATATTCTTTTACGCACAACTACAGCGATTTATGAATGCAACCCTATGACCTATATCCTTACTCATCATTTTCTAGGGGGCAAGTATTCTAAATGGATCATTATCTTGCAAGAATTAGATTTGGTCTTCACTATGTCCAAATCTAAGAAGTCACTTGTTTTCGTTGAATTGATTTGTTCCCTTCCCTCCAAAGCTCTCCCTACTGGTGTAGATGAACAACTCCTAGATGAGACCCTTTTCCTGATTAGTACCCTTGATCCATGGTACGGTGATATCATCGTGTATCTCCAAACCTCCATGTTCCAGTCCGCGTTGACTAAGGATGATCATTGAAGGATTCAACATCATTCCTAACCCTACCATATTATTGGCGATACTTTATATCATGTCGGCGTCAATTCTGTTCTTTGTCAATGCCTCACGATCAAGGAAGCTGAAAGATCTCTCAATGATTGCCACTCTGGGGCATGTGGTGGTCATATGTCTGGTTATGCTACAGCTCATAAAATCCTTCGCGCTAGATATTTCTGGCCGTCTATCTTCAAAGACTGCATTCTCGCTTTCTGCAAGTGTCACGAATGCAAATTTACCAACGCAAGATGCGTTCCCCACCCGCTCACCTACACCTCGTCATTACCGTTGGTCCCTTTTCCAAATGGGGCATCGATTATATGACATGTAACCCTCGTTCTGCCAGGGGGAATGCCTATATTATCGTCGTTGTGGATTATTTCACCATATGGGCTGAAGAGATACCTACATATTTGATAGATGGTAAGATGGCAGCTTAATTCCTTTTTAACCATGTTATTTCCAGGTTCAGTTTACCCCAAGCCATTGTCACAGACCATGGCTCCCATTTCAGAGATTACATGATGACATAACTGACATCTGCATTGGGCTTGCACCATGATGGCTGGACCCCATATTACCCTCAGGCCAATGGCTAAGTTGAAGCCGTGAACAAGGTTTTGGTGACCATGCTTCAGCGTACTATTGGGATGCACAAGTCAAATTGGCATCTCATGCTTTCTTCTGCTCTGTGGGCCTATCGAACTTCAACCAAAGACGCAACTGGGTTCATGTCGTTCCAGCTAGTCTATCATTTGGAAGCAACATTACCGATCGTATGTGAGATTCCTTTGCTCAAGTTAGCTGTTGAACTCCTCCCCGAAACATCACCTCAAGAGGAACGCCTCTTATATTTAGAATGATTGGATGAGACTCACCGTCTCGCTGCCTTGGTCATCAAAGCACAAAAGAAACTGTTCAAATCCCATTTCGATCAGTTGGTCTCCCCTCGCACTTTCTCTTAAAGTGATTAGGTTCTGCTATACAACCAAGCTAACGATAAGCTAGGGGCAGGCAAGTTTGAACCTATGTGGCATGAGCCTTATATTGTAAAACATGTTTTGCAGAAAGGAGCCTATGAGATTATTGATTATGAAGGAAATCCTCTCGATAAGCCCCGAAACGGGCTTTACCTCAAAAAGTACTATGCTTAGGACATCTTGCATGGTTACTTATGTACATTAGTGTGTGATAGTTTTCAAACAGATTTCATGTTTACTATGCTTTTCTTACTTTGTAGATGTCTGCGACTCCTCACGTTGGTTTCGCTAATGGTGCTTGCCGAAGTACCCAAAACCTATCATCTGTGACACGGGCTATCTACAACCCTAACAGTGAGTTGATTGACCTTCAAGGTATCTTCCTAGGTCGTACAACCAACAACATTGTTGAATACAGTGCGGTGATCGAACTATTATCAAAATCCATCACTCTAGGCATCAAAGAATTAGTTGTCAACCTGGATTCACAACTTGTCATCCTTCAACTCAACGGGAAATATTCCATCAGGAACCCTCAAATATTATGAATGTATCTCCGTATCCATCTATTGGAAGGACATTTTGATTATATTACATATTATCACATTCCTAGACACATGAATACATTGACAGATGCATTAGCTAATTACGTGTTGGATAGACATTTGTGAAACATGTGAAAGATAAGAAAAATCATTTGTACCATAATAGAAAGGAAAATACAACATATATGTGTGTGTGTGTGTGTGTGAATGTTTAATACATCAGAACCCAAAAAATAATATGTATGTCTATAATAACATTGGTGGCTCGTAGGCCTCGTATATCCGTGGCACACAGGCCTAAAAAAATATGTAATTACTGGACCTAGGAACTACTCAGCATGGTGGTCATGATAGCATGAGACAACTCATGCAACACAACTCAATAATCGGTGAATCTGATGTGAGACTCCCACTGTGTGCATCTGGTATCGCTGAAGCATGTCTCCTATTCTAGCATACTTTGGGATACCACGAGTCAACCCCTCAAGGTTCCTCACAATCTCCTCCTCGTTATCACACCCTTCCTGATAAGGGGCGACAACATCAATAGGATGAGGGACGCGCCTAGCTATCGAGGACATCCTCGCTGGCCGCTCTGGTCCAACATCTGCATAGACAAGAGAAATGTTATAAGCATGCATATGCCAAAAACAATTAAAAAACATCAAAAAAAAAATTTGATTTTTTTACCTTTGTCATCGAAGTCCTCTCCATCTGGTAAGGGCATATCTTGGTCTCCATGGAAATTAGTGTAGTTGTACAGCCAGTCCTCCATGACGATCTTTTATCATCGTAACCATGAGAAGAATGCCGATCGGTATGACATATCCTGACCCCCAATGATCCTGGGCATCAAAAGACTCCAGTGGGCCATCTGCGGATCACATGGTGTAGGAGGATCAACCTCAATCAACTGATACTAGAACAATGGCACTCATTCTAGGAAGAAAGTCAAAAGTACTGATCCGAAGCCAAATTGATTTAGATTCCCTGCCTTGGCCTTGGACAACTTGCGCTTAATGTTCATCTTCATGGCCTCTTCCCAGTTGAAGACCGTACGAGTTGTGCAGTCAATAACATAAAATAACTTTGACTTATTAGTCTCATGTTCTGCCTAGGACCCTTCCACTCTGTTGATAGTCAACAAAAGCACCCTCATTGTCAAATCTCGCACACTGGAAATCTCTATCTTCCCGATCTTGGATTTCAGGGCCTCAGGACAATGTTTGGCAAGCAGGGAAGATATGCTTGCCCCAAACGAACGTGACCATACAAGTTCACTGACTCACCTCTACGAGACAGTCCACTAATGAAGTAGATATTTGAAATTTTCAACTCCAACTCTTGGTCCCCAATGACAAAAATCTCGCGATTGATGTCCCAAAGGCTTATCAAGTATCGAAGGAACTTTGGTTGGGCCTGCATCCCTGGTCTAAGGAAAGATTTTAGGAGCCCGCAAGACCTCAAAGCCTCCAAGAAATTTGGATCATTCAATGCCTGGGTGTCAACATCTTCCTATTCTCTTTCCTTCCAATCCACCATTTTCGGCAATTTCTCTCCTGCAAAAGCCATTTATTTGAGTCAATAATCAATTTTGGCACATAAAATTCAAGTTCTAACGGTCAGTTTTTGAAGAAAGATTATTTTTCCCTATTCATAGCGCCGACGCGCCTATTTTAGAAATAGGGTTATGTAAATAACCCTCGGCCAGCGCAATCCCGTGCCCAGAAATCGTGCCGACCAAGGGTGAAATTTTTTCTCAAAACCTCCCTAAAAAGCCTAAAAAATGGCTAGAAAAAGAAATGAATAACATGAAAATGGAGCTGAGGGCTTTAGCTGTTATCTGGAACCGACGGCTCGTCGATTGACCTCCTAGATCTCCTGTAATTTGCTTCAGAAAAACTAGGGCAAAATTGGGTAAAAAGTCTTCACTGCAAAGGTAAAATGCTAAATGGTAAAAATATGTTTACTTTTCCCCTTTTTACTCATTTTTTCATGAAAATACTAGGTTTTGTAAATATTTTTGACCTATTTTGCCTCAAGGACTCGATAATACACTTTGCCTTGCTTGTGCAGCGACGGGTGATGGATGTTCAACGATGGCGATGAGTCACATTTCAACTCTTTTCTTGACTCGTTAAACTTATATGAAAATATTTCCAAGTATTTTTCCCTTTTTGACTCGTTAAAGAGAATAAAAATAATGCAGGGTTACCCCTGCTTACACCCACATCATGCATATAAATGCAAAAATAGATTGTCTCAAGAATTTAACTCACAAAGGAGTTAAGGCCCCTCATCATTGGTTCCTTTGTATCAAAGCTCAATCACCCCAGCTAAACCTCCTATCGGGAGTTTCTACCTCTTCAATACCTTTATTTAAACCTTCGTTAAAGCCTCCCATTAATTATCACTTATCGAGACTTTAAAAACCCTTCAGAACCCTTATATAACCCCTTAAGCCCACATATATAACCTTCCCTCTTAAACTTTGGTTAATATATATTTAATGCATAATCTTCTTTAATGGTGCTATTTTCCTTAAAACCCTTTTACAAAGGAAATGCATGCAATCCATAAATTTTCTCCTTTTGGTACGATCTTGGCAAATTTAACGAGGATAGCTTTATCGCAATTGGGGATCACAGTCACTCACGGTCTTACCACATATATGCTCCATCGCATCTGATATGAGATAATGTATTCCCGGATCTTAATTATTATTAACCGTGTCTCAACACTTTATCGGGTCTGCCTTATTGCAATTCCTTATAATTTGGAACCACAATGCTTATCGCAATACAAAGGATTACCCGCTCCAAATCATAAAGTCGGACTTCAAAGTTTATAAACTACGACTATATTTATCATTAGGTCCATGCATTCCAGCATTGCCGAAGCACTGCTCCTTCCTTCCACCGATCTTCGATTAAATCAATCACCGTCGCCTATTTTCTCACCCAATCCAACGGTTTATATTACTCCCGATCTCCAAAGTTGTTCCGATGGTTCTCTACTATTGATCTGCACTTAGCAGATCCAATGGACCACACCGATTTTGGAAAGACAACTAACACGGGGTTTAACCGTCCGATAAGGCAGTTTCCCTTCTCACCTCCGCTGCTACGTGGTGTGTGATGAGTGGATTCAACGCTCGTCCTTCAATACCACTTCCGGTTTTGAAGCCGCTCGAAATCTGCTTTCACTGTTACAAAATCGCCTTTCTTCGGTTAAAGTTCGTCGATGCGATATTTCTCTGCCTCTGTTGCGATTGGATCCTGTCCATTGATCTTCAAGATCCAATTGTTGTTGTTCCTCGTTTTTCCACTTCTCCGTTCACCCTTTCTTTATAAATTACACTATCTCCCTAGCGTTTTCTATATGATTCGGGGTTTCCTTCAAAGGTTCTACTTTCCACTTTTTCGCTGCTCAACTCCTCCTGGGCTTTGATCTTTGCGAATTCTTACATCGCCTCCTCTTCAGAGCTTCATCTGATCATCCAAGTGGATTCAATGATCTCTTTTATGATTCCTCTGAATCATTCTACGCTTTTGCATACCCTTTAGAATTCTACCCGCAACCCTGTACAGAACCTACGAATTCACATGTAATGCATTCATAAATATTCATTCCACATACTTACACAGTCAGGAATAAACCTTTGTATATCTAAGTATAAGCAAATGATTACAATTGAGACTTCTCTATCTCTCACAGGCCTATTCTTCAATATCGTGGCCTCCTTATGAGCTATGCTTGTAGGCTTACATTTATGCCAAGAAGTTCTATTGAAATAATCTTGATTTGACTCCTAAATCCTCTGAACTAACTACTAAATCCTCTATCCTCTACGTCCACTTCTAATCTCCATTTAAATTCCTAAAAGCTCTCCCTCTAGTTCCTTGAATCATGCAAATGTTTAAGAGTTGTAATTGACTTTCAACTCTTTTGTCATTACTACCCACTCAAGTTCTCCTTTAATTCGAGAGTATTTACCACTTCCTCTCATTATCCAATTAAATCACTTAAATGTCTAATATTACATTGACTTGAGACTTAGGAAACTAACTTTTCTAAAGATACATGACCCCTTATGTCTACTTAATTACAATGATTTTCTCTTGGGTTGAATGCTTCTGCATCAGACTCCCAAAGTGGAAAATACTCATGATCTCCTGATCATGTGTCTTTGATCTTGGCCTTCTTGGATCCCATACTTTGTTTTGTAACTGCTCAAATGCTTTGCTCCTTTGTTGCTACTGCATGTGTGCTATTTTATGTTTCATCTTCCTCTTCTTGTCAATCAGGTTCAAGTTTTGATTAATCTTTCTTCTTGCTGCTACCATTTTCCTCCATTTGGACTGCTTCATCATCAGTTGCCACATTTCTTCAATATTTGTCTCTAGTACATCCTTGGACTGGTCCATACTTTGCCACTTACTTATGCTTCTTTCTCTTTGTTTCAAGTTGTTGTTGTTGTCCACCAACTCTTCATATTGTTATTTATTTTATTCTACCTTTGCTCTTGTTATCATTGTAGACATTTCCCTTGCTTTGGCTATCATTGTAGAGATTGCTTCAACCCAAACTTCCGAAATATATTTAAGGGTATCTCCCTTGCAACATCTAACTCCTGCATTGAAATCTGACTTTCCAACATTCTCTCCAGCAATTTAGCATTTCTGTTCCATGGATTAAGTTATACCACAGAATCTTCTTCTTTCATTTTGATTTGGCTGCTCATCTGTGCCAAATTTCCTCCAGCATCTGCAACAAAACCTGCATTCACAAAACACTTGTTGAATAAAAAACATAAGGCTTCAGTGCCTTATTTTTCTTTGGCAACAATTCAGTTTGTTGATTGTGAGAATGATTTCAGCAAAATCACATAGAGAATAATTTGTCAACGCGTTTCGAACCAAATAGTGAGGTTCATCGTCAGGACAAGTTGAGGAACAATTTTGAGCGATCAGTTAAATAGTGCATGCAGGTCCTTCAACGGCTATATGAACGGGAAACAGTTAAAAAGACCCTGAACTCTTTAATTCAGTTTGTTGTTTTGTTCCTTTCACCTCTGTCAGCACATCAGAATGTTGTTTTGAATTCTCAAAAGAATTCATGAGGTTGTCAATTAGCCTCTCCTCCACATCATCTGTTTCAATGATATCTCTTTGCTTTTGTTCACAGTAATGAACTTCTTCTTCCTTAGCCTGTTGCTGGTTAACTCTTCTTTGAAATTGTTTGATTCTTACTGCCTCCCTTTCATCCTTACCCTCTTGTTCTTTAAGAACCTCCATATCATCTTCAAACAATCTCTTTCCTTCCCTAATGACATTCATTGGATCATTTCTTTGGGACAACATTTCTTCAGTCTTCATTGAAATAATATTGTCATCTTCTTCCTCTATGACAACTCTATCATTCTGCTGTCTACTCCCAAGTGACTTTTTTGTCTCCTTCTGATTCTGAGATCTTGCCATCTCAGTCTTGATTTGAATAGATTTCAGATTCTATTCCTTCTCTCTGACAAATCTAAAGCTTGTTCATCCTCGTGTGATGTACCTGCAATCATCCACAAATTATTAATTTTAAAACCATAAGACCTGGCAGTCTTACTCGACTCTTCAGTCATCACATTTCCTTGCTGCTCTGAATCTTCTACATGATTCAGCTCCTCAGACTCAACTTCATCTCTTTCCTTCACAAGGAATGGTTATTGTCTTGTAAGAGATCCAATTATTAATTTGTCAATGAGTTCTTTCTGCTGTAACAACTCAATACTTTCCTCATTTGAGAGATCTTATTCATCATACTCTGCTGCTCTAGAGTACCTTTTATCCCCTAAAACACATTGCTCCTCATACTTCAGTTCAAGAGCTCTATTTAGCTTCTCTTCAGAGTATTCATCTTCTGTAAGATACTCCTCCATGCTTTCGACAGCTTCACAAGACTGTCTATCCTCTCCTATACATCCTGCAAGCATGCCAAAACTATTAGGTTCAAAAACACAAGGCTTGATGGCCTTATACATAAGCTCTTCATCTTCAGTCAGCATATTCTCATGTTGTTTTGAACTATCCCAATAGTCCATGAGATCTTCACTTGATCTCGATTTCTTAGCTTCAGTGTAGTTTTCACTTTCTCCCAAAATTTCTCCCTGTTCTGGTTCACAAATGTACTCTTCCATTTCCAACTCGACTTGAGTTTTTCCCTCAACCACTTTACTTGATTTTGCTATAGCCTTCTTTGCATCTCATGCCATTCCACTGGCTTCTTCCTTAATACCCAACCTTGTCTCTGGTTTTCTTCTAGCTGCATTGTTAACACATCAAGTTCTTTTCTCTTCTCAGCCAACTTCTTGTCAATCTCCTCTTGACTTAGTCTCTTGCCATCTTCTTTGGCATTCTTCTTCTCATATCCTCTGTTGTGGCATCTCTCTGAACCTCTGCTATGACTCTCAGTAGTCATCTTCTTCTCCTCTTTCTTCATGAGCTCCTCACTCATCTGCAACAACTAATCCTCCTTGCTGCAATCTTACCTCACCAAGCTCTCCTCACTCAGTATTTTGGTAAGCACGGGTCCTTTGTCTGGAACCTCCTCTTAAGAAACGCCTTTGCTCCTTCTAGGCTTCTACAATCTTTCACTCTCTCTTGAGAACACTCCAGCTGTCCTCTCTATCCAATCTCTTGTTGGATTCTTCAGGTTCACTGCCACTTCTCTATCAGAGTGTTTTTCTTACTCTGTCTTCAAGAACACATCTGGTTCTCCTCTCACAACTTCTCTTGTTGTCCTTTGTTGAGATGCTTCATCTGCAACCACAATCTTCAATTTCAATTTGAAACAAAACACACTATCTTACCTCCAAGATCTATGCATGATCTTGTTCTCCCATTCTTCTGCACTTTGAATGGATTGTCTTCTGTTTGGTCTCCAAGTCCTCTTTCCTTTAGAACTTGTACTAAGCAATCTTGCTCTCACTTTTCTTCAAGGAATCCTTTGAACCTGTCTACTTCAAGCCTCTGTTGGAGCTGCTACAATTTCCCAAGAACTTCAAAAGTTCCCCTACAATCTTTTGTTGTAGCCTCTATCAATTAACTTATGCACATTACCTTCTTCTGTGTGCAAACTCCTTTTCATAGGAAATCTTTCCCCTCTCTGATTACAATTCTGCTATGATTACAAATTTGCTCTGATACCACTATGATGCAGGGTTACCCCTGCTTACACCCACATCATGCATATAAATGCATAAATACATTGTCCCAAGAATTTAACTCAAAAAGGAGCCAAAACTTCAAACCATACATAGTTAAGGCCCCTTATCAGTGGTTCCTTTGTATCAGAGCTCAATCACCTCGCCTAAACCTCCTATCAGGAGTTTCTACCTCTTCAATACCTTTATTTAAACCTTTGTTAAAGCCTCCCATTAATTCTCACTTATCAGGACTTTAAAAACCCTTCAAAACCTTTATATAACCCCTTAAGCCTGCATATATATAACCTTCCCTCTTAACCTTTTGTTAATATATATTTAACGCATGATCTTCTTTAATGGTGCTATTTTCCTTAAAACCCTTTTACAAAGGAAATACATGCAATCCATACATTTTTGGCTTTTGGTACGATCTTGGCACATTTAACAAGGATAACTTTATCGCAATCGGGGATCAAAGTCACTCACGGTCTTACCACATATATGCTCCATCACATCCGATATGCGATAATGTATTCCCAGATCTCAATTATTATTAATCATGTCTCAACACTTTATTGATTCCGCCTTATCACAATTCCTTATAATTTGGAACCACAACACTTATCGCAATAAAAAGGATTACCGCCTCCAAACCATAAAGTCGGACTTCAAAGTTTATAAACCGCGATTGTATTTATCATCGAGTCTGCGCATTCCACCATTGCCAAAGAACTGTTCCTTCCTTCCGCCGATCTCCGATTAAATCAATCACCACAATCTATTTTCTCACCCGATCCAATGGTTTATATTACTCCCGATCTCCAAAGCTATTCTGATGGTTCTCTACCGTTGATCTGCGCTTAGCAGATCCAACGGACCACACTGATTTCGGAAAGAAAACTAACACAGGGTTTAACCGTCCGATAAGGAATTTTCCCTTCTCACCTTTGTTGCTATGTGGCATGTGATGAGTGGAACCAGTGCTCGTTCTTCAATACCACTTTCGGTTTTGAAGCCACCCGAAATCTGCTTTCACTATTACAAAATTGCCTTTCTTCGTTTAAAGTTCACCGATGCGATATTTCTCCGCCTCTGCTGTGATTGGCTCCTGGTCGTTGATCTTCAAGATCCAATGGTCGCTGTTCCTCATTTTTCCACTTCTCTATTCACCCTTTCTTTATAAATTATGCTATATCTCCACCGTTTTCTATATGGTTCGGGGTTTCCTTCAAAGTTTCTACTTTCCACTCTTCCACTGCTCAAGTCCTCCTGGGCTTTGATCTTTGTGAATTCTTACATCGCCTCCTCTTTATAGCTTCACTCTGATCATCCAAATGGATTCAATCATCCCTTTTATGATTCCTCAGAATCATTCTGCGCTTCTAGATACCCTTTAGAATTCTGCCTGCAACCCTATACAGAACCTACGAATTCACATGTAATGCATTCATAAATACTCATTCGACACACTTACACAGTCAGGAATAAACCTCTATATATCTAACTATAAACAAATAATTACAATTGAGACTTCTCTATCTCTCACAAGCCTATTCTTCAATATCGTGGCCTCCTTCCGAGCTCTGCCCATAGGCTTACATTGATGCCAAGAAGTTTTGTTGAACTAATCCTGATTTGACTCCTAAATCCTCTGAACTGACTACTAAATCCTCTATCCTCTATGTCCACTTCTAATCTCCATTTAAATTCCTAAAAGCTCTCCCTCTAGTTCCTGGAATCATGCAAATGTTTAAGAGTTGTAATTGACTTTGAACTCTTTTGTCATTACTACCCACTCAGGTTCTCCTTTAATTCGAGAGTTTTACCACTTCCTCTCATTATCCAATTAAATCACTTAAAGGTCTAATATTATGTTGACTTGAGACTTAGGAAACTAACTTTTCTAAAGATACATGACCCCCTATGTCTACTTAATTACAATTATTTTCTCTTGGGTTGAATGCTCCTGCATAAAAAAACGGGTGGTCTACTTTCAGCGCTTTTCCGACCCTTTAAAAACGAAAAGATGGCTGAGCCCTTGTCATTTCAAACTCGTTAATGGATGCAAAATGTTGTGCACCCAGTGTAAGTTTACCCCTTTTTTGTGCTGGGAGGCACTATTTATGAAAATGGTACTCCTTGACTTGAATGGTCAAGCGGCTCTTTCAAGTATTGTTTTCTACCTTTTCGAGCTCGAGAGACACAAACATATAAAAAGGGACCATGTGGAGTTTTATTTTACATGTCTTTTTCAAACTATCTAAACATGAAAAAGATACTGAGTTACACCTTTGTCAGACTCATTACACTAAATGACATCGGATTCGTCATCATGATGAACACAAGCTTCTCCTTCCTAAGGCTCGTTAAACTTACTAGGTCAGATTCATCCGAAGGATGAACTTACAATGCAAGCATATGCTATCCCCTTCAAGCTTGCGATTCAAAAATAATTGGGGTACTCACCAGAAATGGTGGAGGAAAATTTGGAAATCTATCGAGTTGTGTCGGCAGCTAACTCTTGAACATGACACTCTTTGCTTCATTTCAGGTTGGGACATCCTCCTTTGCATCGTTGATGTTCCTGGGTTTGGGCCTTTCATTTTTCCCTCCATTTGATCTCTGCCACGTCATTATGATCACCGATCCCATGGATCCAAAAGCTGCCAAACTTCTAGTTGTGTTGTCGATATGTTCAAGAGTTGTCGTTCTGCAGTTACACTTACCTCTGATTCTCTCTATCATCCAAAATCATTTTGCGTCATCTCATCTCGCGTCAATGATGTGGGATTCATTATGGCCCTCCTTCGACACGGTCACTTTCTGTTGACTTCGACTCATTATCCGAGAAGTTGATCGATGGACTCCCTTCCAGTACATTGGAGCTTGCATGCCCTAATGGCAAGTTTTTCGCACTCGATGACAAGTTCACATCATTGGCTTTCGATTGAGAGATTTCACGGGTGTTCAACTTCAGTTCATGTATTCACATCCCGTGAATTGTGCTGATAGTACCTTGAGGGCCATTGTCATTATTGGTGGTTTCTCTCGTGCTTGTTAACAATTTACATCATTGACTGGTAATCAAGCGACTTTCTAGCATGTTCGACATCAACACATCTATTCGCATGCTAGGATTTGTACTTTGATCAGGTCGTGTTGGAGCGCAAGACACTGGACTTAGATCACAAAATTCCAGGTTGTGAAGCGATGTGACATGATTATGATGATATGCATGTCTCTATCAGATGGCTGGTTGCGACTAGACCATGAGTTATCATATTTGATCCTTCTCATTATTGGATAGCTATGACCATACCTTGGTTTCGTTATGATCCTGTTTGACAGATGGTTGCGCCCATAACTGGATCCATTTACACGATCATTCTCTAGATGGCTGCATCCATGCCACGATTCATGTATAATTTTACAGAGATCGAAGTTCATGTATATGTATCTATACTTGCTTGCAGGATTTCCGATGGGAGACTGGTTCCCCACACTGATTTATAAAGCATTTCATCCCTCACTCCAGTTCGGCTTTCACACTTTAGGGGGCATCTGTTACACAACATTTTGTCCCTATCCCTGTACTCCCCATTCCTTGAGCCAATAGGACCTCTACAGTGAACCCACATGCTTTTCCTTCATGGAGAAACTCCCATTATGTCCCTCTTCGTGAGCAAATCATTTCCTTTTTGCACCATTTCCCTTGAAACTTCTGTTTTGCCCAGTTTACAAGGCCGATGCTAATGACCTTTGTCCCCCCCACATCGATATGCATAGATTAGTACTATTCCCTGCACTGATCAATGCGACTGAGCTATGTTCCAGTTACGCCGGTCCTATTATGGAAAGTTTTTTAAATTAGAGCCGAAGCTTCCAACTCTAGAAGCTTCATAACGGAAGTCTGGTAAATGGTTTGGATGGATGGGGTCAAGGATGATAGTTTGGGCTTCTTTCCCCTATAACTATGGAACTACCTCAAGGGATAAGTCCTTCTCCCATCAGAAGAGAATCCATCTCCCAGCCATATTTCCGATATGAACCTCCCTTCTTCCCAAACACAAGCTAGTTAGAGTGTTGGATGAGTGCGAGTATACTATTTTGATTAGACAAGCATGCTATTACTAGTCGTAGCCATCTAGTTGTGTGAGGGAGAAATGTGCTTTGGTTTGGAGTGAATTTTAAAGGAAAGAGACTTTAAATTGTTGTTGTTTGAGGCCATCATGGAATGCTAGCAGAAGTGTGTGGGAACTTGGTCTTGTTAGAGGAAGACTGCAACGTTAAGACCAATGGTTGTAATCTCTCTTTGATATTAATATATGAAACTATCGATTGATTTTCTACATGTTTTGTAATATTACATATTCATGTCTTGATGCTTCTTGACACATTAAGTAGGTTGAATTGCAATTTGTCTATTATTATGTTTGTGTGTTATTGTTGTTTACTTGTTTCAGGAGCTTGAAGAAGGAAGCGAGAGATTGCTGGAGTGAGCAAGCGAGGAATTCATCAAGCAGGATAAGTGACCAAGAGGTAAGCCCTCTTGATTGATTCTAACCTAAGGAAATCTTCCATAGAATGTATCTGTTGTGGCTAGACCCATTATCGGGCTAGAGGAATTCGTTCGTGTCTGCACTTATAATTTTACTTCACCACAGGAGGAGATCCCCTTTTTTGGTGGGTCTAGCACGTCAACACAATCCTTATTTGATTATAACCACTTCTCAAGTTTAACTTAGTAAAATAAGCATCATCCTTTACCTAATCTAGCAAATCATCAATGTGAGGAAGAGGATAACGATTCTTTATCGCGATTTTGTTCAAGGTTCAAAAATCCACACATATGTGCGATGTACCATATTTCTTTGGATCCAAACAATAAGAGACCCACCAGGATATGTATTAGGTCAGACGACCCCTTTGTCAAGAAAATCTTGGATTTTTCATTGATCTTTGCATTGTCCAAGACTGACATTTTGTACATGCCAATATTCATAAGTGGTGCATCTTGCTGCAATTGTATCTCATGTTGGATTCCTCTTTTTGGAGGTAACCCTTTAAGTTACTAAAACATATTATCATAAGTATTAACAACTTCAACCGATTTATTCTTGAGTTTATAATTGGATCCTGAGAAAGCTTTAGATTCAACAATATCTTTAGCTTTTCTCATCAACAACACAAAATTCTTACTAGCATTCACAAGACTTTTCATTTGTCCTGCACTAACAAGAGATAAGTTCATTTTCTTACAATTTTTGTAACAATATACTCAACTCAATATTTGAAAAGATGATACTTTTTCTCATGATGATAGAATATGTCTTTTCAATCTTACAAATATGCACTCCCTAAGACAAACCCACAAATATCAAGTGGTAAAACATCAAGCTCAACCTCATCTATAAAATTAGCAGTGATGGAAAATTTGAGTTTACATTTTCTTGTCACTTGAAATTTGGTATCATCACATACCCAACCCAAAGGGTAAGGTTTTGTATGAGGTGTAGTCTCTAAATTAAGTTTCTTGACAATTGCTTCAGAGAAAAGATTGACTTGGGATCCACTGTCAAATAGTGTATAAACCTTTATATGTTTTGTAATGACCCTGATATGAAAAAGCTCACTTATTTCTTTATCATTTTGAGATTCAACATGATTTTTAGAAGAACTAGTAATTTCATTAGAAGTTATACCTTTCATCCCCATATTTGCGATTTTAGTTTCGTCACCTGAATCGAATCCTAAATCTTTTTGAGTTGTGGCAACAATATTTTGTTTCCCCTCGTTATTAAACTTTTTTGGTCTCAACTATAGATGTAATTTCCAACAATGGTCTTCATCATGGCCATCTTTTGAACAATGTTTGCAAGTAATTTTATCTCCCTCTTTCTTCATGTTAACACTCTTCTTTCCTTTGCCTTTAAATTCCCCCCTTCCTTTGTCTCTATATTTAAAGGGTTTCTTACTGGACTCTTGAGGAGCATTCTTGCCTATTGATTCTAAATGAGTATCATGAACACATACTTCATCTAGGTTGGTGGGATTAAACATAAGCATAGTCTATCTCAAATAACTATGCAATCCACCTATATATTTAAAGAGCATATGTTGTGAGGTAAAATCAACACCCAAGAGTAATGATAGTTTTCTAAAATCTTGTGTGTAACTTTGGACACATTGACCTTTAACTTTTCTAAAATTTTGCCAATCCATTATTTCTTTTAGCATGTAAGCTAATGGATAAAATTTCTTCCTTAATGCACTTATAAAATTATTCCTAGGAGAGAAAATTTTACCATTTTTCTTTAGATCTTCTTGAGTTTTGGCTTCCCTCCAGATAAGAGTTGCACCTTCCAAATGAAGAGAAGCAAGTTGGAGCTTTGTGACATCATCATCAATCTTTTGGATCCTACAATAAACTTCAATTTTACGAATCCAATTATCCATTTTTTTAGCATTTACTTCTCCATCATACGTTCAAGGAAATTCAAACTTGACATTAAGCTTAAGCAAAGGAGACTTAGTATGTCCTCCTGGAGATGTTGGCAAAGTTGGCCTATGTGAAGAAGGAGGTGAAGGAGGTGAGGATGGAGGTGAAAGATAAGGAGAAGGAAGCATGCTGTTGAGCCTCAAACCTGCACTTCTTTACACATCCTCTCAGCCTCCTTTTCCTATTCATTTCCTTCTTTTGCCACTCATTCCCTCCATCAAATTGCTCAAATCATTGTATTTTAGGACATTTTACATGGTTTGCTAATTATGCTAATGACTGTGTTGTTGGTTTAGAATTTTGGTTCAAAGTGCTGCATTTTCGCAGCTCACACAGGGTTTCCGCAGCTGATCCCCGTTTCCGCAGCCAACCCTGGATTCTGCAGCTGTTTTATTAAACGATATGTTCCAGGTGTCCTCCGGGAAGAAGAGCCACATGGGCAAGTTCGTGGAACCAAGGACATGGTGTGTGTCCT
>APFE031753141.1:149324-160545 GCA_000404065.3 Pinus taeda
CTTAAGAAACAATTGCCTAAGTACATACAGTACACCTCACTTCATCAGCTTACGAGCCCCGGGTTGACATTTAAAAGTTGCAATTTAGACATCACTAAATTGACCAAACACATGCTACCATCACCACCATCACCTTTTGGTTGATTAGAACTTTCTCCTTGCAACCGTGTCTCTTTCATTATACAACACTTTCACCATTTGAGTCATATGAAAGAAAGATTTTCTGAAAGCTCTTTCATCCTCAGACATCAATTCCGGTCCTTGTCCTTCTTCATGAACCATGACTTGTGGAGTTTGTGGTATTCTTGAGTCAATTTGAGGGTTACGTTCTTCAAATTCTCCTTCTCCTCTTCTCAATCTAGACAGTGTAAACATTCAAAAACCTTGCAAATTATGTCAAACCTTCACAAAAACCATGCTCTGATACTAAACTGATATAAAAATGAAAAGTTGAGGTTTCTTTAAAAAAATTGCAAGATAGTATATATTGTATATGCAATGGATTGTGGTTGCAAAAGTAAATAAACTTAAGCTAATTTGTAGAATTTTAACATTCAAAAGAGGACAAAAATGCAACATCAAACACAAGTAAATTGATAATGGAGTTCACCGATCTTGGGCTACTTCTCTAGGTCTAGCTTCCAGTGGTGAAAACTTTATTAGAGGATCAAAAGCTCAATACATCAACATAAAAGCTTAAATTTGTAAAAATAACACTGCCATTGTGTCTAGAATGCTAAAAAAACCACCATCTAGGTTCTTCTAGAGCTCAAAAAGGCTTAAAATTTAGCAAAATACCCCTCTTTTAACCAAACTAGTATGCAATTACAACATTCTAACTCTCGACCCTACAAAACTTGGCAAAAAACTGGCCCATGGACCATTTGTGGGCATGCTCAATTGGGAAACCAGATATCTTGTGTTCGATCAGACAAAGTTGGCTTTTTGGGCTCATTGTTGTTTTAATACATCAAATAACATTGGTGGGGGGTCGTTGGCCCCACCTTTTTTTCCGCCGATTGTATGGTCGCATGTGGCCATGTGTGATGGGCCATAGGCCATGCGCCCAACCTTTAGCCCCCACCACTCCGCCAATGGTCATGTTACAAACCAAAAACCATGGGCCAGGATAGTCAAGAGCACCCGCCGACCCACCCTTTCCCCCAACTATCAACTATGTTTACCATAAATATAACGCGCCCATTATGTTTATCAAGCAACTTGTGTGGCCCATTGGTTAGGCATTGGTTTAGTATGCCGAAGGTTATGATTCCTGCGAAGGCTTGTCAATCAGTCAAACAAATTTTGGTGCCATCTAGAGTGCCAGGTACCTTGGGACTGGCCCATGTGTCATCTGTGATTGGACCGTCTCAAAAACCATAAACCAAATAACAATGTGCCACGTGTGCTCATAAACTAGTCCAAATGTCGACTCCTAATTGGATCCCTCTTGACATCGTACTGCCCACTCATCGGATGATGCCAACACCATGTCAACGTATGGACTTCCATGTCAACATCCGTATTTGAACAATTGACCCTGCAACTTTGACTTTTTTTTGTTTGGCCTAAACTTCAGAACACGATAACTTGCTCATACGGTGTTAGATTGAGGCAATTCGAGCATCGTTGGATTCAGAACAATGAGATTTACGATTGATGCTGGTTTCGGGATATTTTTAGCACTTTCATTTTTGAGCATATTTTTATCCCCCTGGATCATGCCTTGTCATCACTTAATTACAATTTCAATCCCAATTGAAACAATTACACAACTCTATATCATTACTCTTTGTTTCAGAAAGTAGTGAAGCATTAATTGTTTTGTTGGGTTACATTTAGACATTTTCACAAAAAGTGGGAATTCTAGTTGGCATTGTTCTTATAATCAAGATTATATTACCTCACCCCTTGGTAATTTAGTAGGAAAAAAAATTCCAAGGCTAGGGAAGAAATGGCACCCAAGATGACGATTAGCCAAAGATTGAAAAAAAAAACAATATGAGACTCATACATTTGGGAATTTAGAGACATACTAAACCTATCATACAAGCATGATCACCCTCTTCTTCTTCTCATGTTTAGACCCCTATTCTAAACAAACTCCAAAAAACCCATAAATAGTTACAAACCCTCATGTTATCCATGTAATAGTTGCAACAAGTACTAATGTTACCTCAACATCCATCAAGATGGCATTGTCGTGGCAACCTAGGATCCCTTTGCCTTAATTCCTCCTTTACATGTCATACATATAGATGCACCAGATCGAGTTCCTACGTTCAACGGTAGTGGTCCATTGAATACTAATCAGAATATAGAGAATTTCTATGATGCATTAGAACTCATCATTAGAGTGTTTGTGAGAACCTTCGAAGGGAAGGTAGTGAGATGGTATCACTCACTTCTTAATGTTAGTATTCTATATTGGAACACTATGGTCCAAGAATTAAAGAAATGATTTCAATGAGCAAATTATGTGGCTTCATACTTAGGGACTTCACAATCATATTGATCCATGATGGTGAACCAATCCAAAATTTGAACTCGCACTTTATCTCCTCCTTGGGTGGAATCCCATGTGCTTCAAAGACATCCAAATGCAATTTTTCATTACTACATAATTGCAAATGAATACTAACATAAATTACAATTTGAAAGATAAATCAATGACCATCTTAGATTTCCCCAAGGAAAGTTCCCTTAAGATAGATAAAAACATGGAGGAGTATAGTGTGGGTTCCTCTTCTATATCACAACATTATTTTAATAGGGTACTTAGGAATGAAGCATTTTGATCCGGGTCCAGGTGTGACAAAGGACCCTTCCAAGACCTTTTACTTCCGTGATGTGTTAAATTGAATTTTTAAAAGAACATAAATGCATACATATGCATGTTGTAAAGAAGAGGAACATGACATTCATCAACACATAAAAACATAAGCCGTTGATAACAGAGTTCGTCCAGGAGGGATTACGTCTCTGGGCCCTAATTTCAAGATCGTGTAGGCCGTTGCATTAAGTGTTGTCAATAGTGATGATGTACATAAGAGGTGATGTCACTATAATACAAGGAAAATGCCCTCACGTAGGAGTGGATCCAAGAGATGTTCCGCTGTAGGAACTCTCATTCAAAAGGGATTCCTATCAGTATGACCTAAAATCATGCATGATGATAATGAGCATCTTGCTAACATGGCATAAAAGGGATCTCAATGCAAACATACATGGCAACAACATAAGTATCCCATCAACATGATGACAAAGGGATCTCAAGTAAAATGTGACAAATCATGACAACAAGTACATCCCACAAATGATTCTGCTTCACATCAAGCAAGTATCATGAAAACAAGTAAGAAACAAGATCCCACGTCAAACATCAAACAAGGATCTGTGCAGCACAACGCATCACAAAAAGAAGTACATGAACACACTGCATATACCTCATCCTGGGGCCATCTGAAGAAAAGGATGTCAAACTGTTGAAGCTGGTTGCACCATCAATCTCGCGGTGTCAAATCTCATGGAAATGGTTGCTTGCACATGAACGCTGACACCTGCACTCCACTATGAAAAGTGGCTGAGAAAATGAAATGAGAAAATGGAAAATCTCAACACACCATCAGATTTGTGGCATTGAATAGTGCAAAATCGACTGTCAAAGTTCCAAAATTTGAGGAAGTGAAATATGGGGCTTAAGGAATCTTTTAGATTCCCCCTAGATTCCTCAAAGATTCCCTCCTCTGGGTCCTCTGCAAATCTGCTGCTCAGATCAGGAAACTGATTGTGCATTAGGTTTGTGTCACTAAGGAGTGTAAGATCGACATAAAATTTGTCCAACTTGGACACTGCAAAAATTTCACCCTCTTAAGAATTTCGCCCAATCATGGTTAAACCTGCAAATAAATTAATTAAAAAAACCTACCTCGATTTCTGTGCATGCTCATGCTTAGGCGCACTGATGAAATGAAGGTTTATATAACTTTTGTGGGCGTATTTTTCAAAAAAGTTGGTTTAGGTGAATTTGTTTAAATCCCTGAGTAATAAGGAGAAGGCCGGGTGGTCAAACCCTGACCCCTCCATGTTAAAACCTTTTTTGTTTTGAAAAACCACAAATTTATTCATTTTGGGGGTTAGGTCTGCATTGGGATGCTCACCCTATACCCTCTGTAGTGCATGTATTAATGCAAGATTGGGTCATTGTTTTAACTGGCACACATTAATCTTCATTAGCGCGTTGCATTTGTTACATGGGGTGACATGGGGTCGCCGCATGGTGGCGGGCCAACCCACGTGGCTAGCACAAGCTCGATACCCACCGGCCTCCCATTACAATGGTTGTGGTTTTTGTAAAGGGTGGGGGCGTGGGTCGGGTCCACCGGAGGTGGCCCGCCCACCGCCCAAATACATGTTTATATTTATAACATATGCGGTGGAGGTTGGAGGGTTCGACGGGGTGATGGCCACCGACCCCAATTTTAATTAAATTTTTGGTTTATGGTTGTGATTAGGCTGGCGGGGGTCATTACCCGTTGGCCCTTTAATAAAATTTTGTTATGTAATATATTTTGGGGGTGGCAGGAGTGGTGTCCCGCCACCTCATATATATATATATATATATGAATATAAGGGTGGGGGTGGGGCGAGTGAATGTGCGTGTGCCCCTCATATAATATATATATAATATAAATTATATATATATTATATTATATATATATATATATATATTTATTTATTTATTTTTTGGTTTTGTCTAACACAAGTGTTATTAGACAAATTAAAGAGGAAACAATTTCACCCGCTTTCAGGAGCTAGGTTTCATGCGTTGGGGTCAGTTAAATTATAGGACACTTAAACCTGGCCCACAGTCCAACTTTGACCAAAAATTTGGCTGGCTCGTTCTCCCTCATACGAGCTTGGATTGAAGAACCTTCGCACCACCGCGATCACGATTACACAATCTACACTCTGGTCCTGGTTCGAAAGCATTTTGATCACTTTGATTTTCGAGCTTCCATAAGCCCTCTTTGTCCTGTGTGTGTCTCTGGAGCCACCTGAATCAATCCTCTCCACTGAGGAGCTTTTGGTCCTCCAAAAGCTTGAGAAATAATATGCAACTTCTATGTACCTTGTCTATATCACAAGCATTCTGAAAGGTCTCGTTTCCATCTCCTTCACCTTTTTTCTTCAGAGCCTTAAGCAATGAGCCGACACCTGCAACCTCTAGTACATTGTTTTGCAAATTACATGCTTGAATTTCATGACCAACTAATGACCCAAGTGTCCCACACTTGCCACGAGTTTATAGCACATACTCGGTGGTCAAATTTAGATTAAGATGGACACAATACCCCAGCTACGAAAACAAGGCCAACATATCATTGTTGCTTCAGCAAGTGATGGAAAACACATCACTGCAACACATGATTTACAACAATAAGGCCAAACAATATTTTTTTCTTTTACAAGTGATGGAAACATGACATCACTCTCACAGTTTATCATGCAACTCAAAATAAGACTAGACATCATTATCGCTGAACAAGTGATAGAAAACACATCATCATTTTTACATTTTAAAATGCAACAAATGATTTACAAAAGCACGAGCATGGCAAGCTAACATATCTAGAAACCATTTTCCACTTATCAACGTAAATGGGTCACCCTCCTATGGTGGTGTTGAGGCAAATTAATTACCTATCATTTAATTGTCAACCTGGGGGTTTCGTAAAACTTGTGAAGCATGCATGCACTATATATGCTAGAAATTAACTTCTAATTTAGATCAATTTAACTACTAAACCAATTAACGACAAACCAAATTCACCTATTCTAATTCAACAATAAATTCAAAGGAAACTATAGTACAGTGTTTGGAATTGAAATCTTGATCTATCACACTTGAAGGAATTGAAATCTTAATCTACCACACTTGAAGGAATTGAAGTCTTAATCTACCACACTTTTGGGAATTGAAAAGCACACCACTATTTCAAAAATGAAATTGCATGAAATGAAATCTACTCTAAGGGATCATGTGTGCATTATCAAATCAAGATCCTATGAAATGAATAATCAAAACCACATGAAATGAAATGAAAGAAAAAACAATAATTCTTAACGTCTAGATATGAAAGCAAATAAAAACAATCACTCTTAACCTCTCACACAGGAAAGATATGAAAGAAATAAATCTTAATCTATGAAAGTAATAAATCTTAATCTATGAAAAAAAATAAATCTCACACATTATAGATGGCCAATCCAAAAGCATGAGGGATGGAAAGTTGAGAGGCTCCAAATACAAGCATAACCAAATCAAAGTGAACATCGCTCATGAGTATGGTGCCAAATCCAAATTCTATATTCAAAACAAGAGCATTTCCCCAAATTTTCACATCTACCATGATAGGAGAAAACTTCCCCTATTTATACAAAAATATGAGAAGCTATTTCATTAATGAGATTCCATGAATCTCTCCCTATATCTACAGAGTTACAATCAAAATAGGAAATGATAAGACACATGTCTTCTAAGAGTTTCAATACAAATAGGAAATGATAAGACACATATCCTCATGATCCCATGATCTTCTCCACTCAAATTCGAATTTGGTTTTGGAAGGCCACATAAGGGTCTTTTAGAAGCTTCCTTTTGACCTACACATGTCAACAATCTCATTCCACTTGTTAGGTATAAGCATATGCACATTATTTTCTAATTTTAACCATAAATTCACTTAAAAATGCTAAGAATTAATAAAGTTTTGGAAAACATAAATGTGACCCAATAATGATAATGATAGGGTAAATGTAATGAAATGGAGGTAAATGTAATGAAATAGAGGTGGAGTGAAGGTGACAATATGGAAATATAAGTGAAAATGAAATGGAAGTGAACGGAAATTTCAAGGCCCAACAAGTGGTTTTGCTTGTCAAACAATTGTTTCACTTGGTTCATGCATTAACGCTTTGTCTTTAAGGCGATGCTCTGGATGGAGCCTCCAACAAGTGGCTCTTTGATGGCCACTTCTATTGCAATGGCTGCAATATGTCTTCTTCCTCCAGATCTTCTTAACATGTTTCTTTACTTGTTGTTGAGAGGGTCTTTCATGCCTCATCCTTTTGTGTGCTGCCATTCTTTTCCAACACTTAGAAAATGTATGGTTATGTAATCCACAAAAGGCACATGTATTTCAATTCCATGATTTATGTTCATCATTAACAACATGATTATAATCGAAATGAACATTCAAATGTCGAGAGTGGTTATACCTTTCCTTGCCGTCTCTGGTTTAACTATGGTGATGAGAGCTTGCCACAACTCTTTCCCTGTCATGGGATGATGGGGATGTGTTCCCATCATTCTCTTTCCTTGATGATTTTGATGATGTCTCAGAAGCATCTGACACCTTTGAGAATTCTCCCTTGGTGTATCTCAATCCTACAAATTGAGGTCTCTGCACAACCTCCAATGGTTGGGTTATGCCTTGGTTATTAACACCAAGTTCTTCTCCTTCCTTGTATCTCGTCCTAGTAAGGAGCCTCATGTTTGTCCCTATAATTGGGATCTCCATTCTCCAACATAAATCATACTATGTGAAGATGAAACAGAAAGGAAATCAACATCTTTTACCTCCTTTGTCGATTTGGAAAGAACTAACGATGGCTTCTCATCATCTGTTGTTGGTGGTTGGCTAGCTGTCGTGGCACATTCCCCAACTTCATTTTTGACATACTCAAGTCCTGCCTAACGAGGTAATTCTTCTACTTTGATGGGGTTGAAAATGGCTTGGCCATTAACGTCCAAGACTTTTCCTTCATACCCCATTTTCTTCAATAGTTTGGATCCAATTCCTGTGGTATGATTTTAAAAAACAACGAAATCATCATTAGGAAACATACATGAATTTAGAGAATTACTTTTTACCTCACATGGGTCATGCTGTAGCTTTTCCAAGGCCTTGTCCTTAACTTGCAGTTGTCGTAGCAAACTATGTTTCTCCTCTTTCTCTTCATGTAGAAGTATCTTCAATTCAACGTTCTCTATTTGAAGATTCTGGTTGTTGTGCTTCAGTTCTTCCAGGGCCTCTTCTGTGGCTCGCAACTGAAGTTGCAATCACTCTTTTTCCTCTGTCTCTTTCTGTAGAGTTTCATACATTATTTCTACCCTTTAGGAAATTTTGAGCATGGTGTCGTACATCGCTTTTTCATCCTCTGTCGCTGCACGTTCCATTGTTCACAGTGCAATTCACATCCACGCAAAGATCGCGCTGATACCACTTGATCCGGGTTCGGGTGTGACAAAGGACCCTTCCTTGACCTTTTACTTCCATAATGTGTTAAATTGCATTTTTAAAAGAACATAAATGAATACATTTGCATGCTGTAAATAAGAGGAACATGACATTCATCAACACATGAAAACATAAGCCATTGATAACGAAGTTCGTCTAGGAGGGACTATGTCTCCGGGCCCCGATGTCAAGATGGTGTAGGCCACTACATTAAGTGTTGTCAATAGTGATGATGTACATAAGAGGTGACATCGCTACCATACAAGGAAAATGCCCTCGCACAGGAGTGGCTCCAAGAGATGTTCTGTTGTAGGAACTCTCATTCAAAAGGGACTCCTATCAGTATGACCTGAACTCATGCATGATGATAATGAGCATCCCACCAACATGGCATAAAAGGGATCTCAATGCAAACATACATGGCGACAACATAAGTATCCCATCAACATGACGACAAAGGGATCTCAAATAAAACATGACAAATCATGACAACAAGTACATCCCACAAATTATTCCGCATCACATCAAGCAGGAATCATGAAAACAAGTAAGAAACAAGATCCCACATCAAACATCAAACAGGGATCTGTGTAGCACAATGCATCGCAAAAATAAGTACATGAACACATTGCATACACTTCACATCCTCGGGCCATCTGAAGAAAAGGATGTCAAACTGCTGAAGTTGGTTGCACCATCAATCTCATGACGTCGAATCTCATGGAAATGGATGCTCGCACATAAACATTGACACCTGCACTCCACTATGAAAAGTGGCTGAAAAATGAAATGAGAAAATGGAAAATCTGAATGCACCATCAGATTTGTGGCGTCGAATAGTGAAAATCGACTGTCAAATTTTTGAATTCTGAGGAAGTGAAAATCTGGAGCTTAAGGAATCGTTTAGATTCCCCCTAGATTCCTCAAAGATTCTCTCCTCTGGGTCCTCTGTAAATCTTCTGCTCAGATTAGGAAAAATGACTGCGCCATCGGGTTCGTGTCGCTGAGAGGTGTAAGATCGACATAAAATTTGTCCAATTTGGACACTACAAAAATTTCACCCTCCTAAGAATTTCGCCCAATCATGGTTCGACCTGCAAATAAATTAATTAAAGAAAACCTTCCTCAATTTCCGTGCGTGCTCTTGGTTCCTCCATGCTTGGGTGCATTGATGAAATGAAGGTTTAGATAAACTTTTGTGGGCGAATTTTTCAAAAAGGTTGGTTTAGGTGGATTGGTTTAAATCCCAGAGTAATAAGGAGGAGGTCGGGTGGTCAAACCCCGACCCCGCCATGTTAAAACCTTTTTCATTTTAAAAAACCGTAGATGTATTCGTTTTGGGGGTTGGGTCCTCATTGGGCGGCCTGCCCCATACCCTCCGTAACACATGTATTAATGCTAGATTGGGTCGTTGTTTTAACTAGCACATATTAATCTTCATTGGCATGTTGCATTTGTTACATGGGGTGACATGGGGCTGCTGCACGGTGGCGGGCCAACCCACTTGGTTGGCGCAGGCTTAATACCCGCCGGCATCCCATTACAATGGTTGTGGTTTTTGTAAACGGTGGGGGCGTGGGTCGGGTCCACCAGAGGTGGTCTTCCCACTGCCCAAATATAACATATGTGGTGGAGGGTGGAGGGTTCGGCAGGGTGACGACCACTGACCCAAATTTTAATATTAAATTTTTGGTTTATGGTTGCAATTGGGCCAGCGGGGGTCATGGCCTGTCGCTCTTTAATAAAATTTTGTTATGTAATATATTTTGGGGGTGGTGGCCTGCCACCTCATATATATATTTTTTATTTTTTAGTACAATAGGGTTATTTTTCGGTTTTGTCTAACATAAGGGTTATTAGACAAATTAAAGAGGCAACAATTTCGCCTGCTTTTGAGGGCTATGTTTCATGCCTCGGGGTTAGTGAAATTGTAGGACACTTAAAGCTGGCCAACAGTCCAATCTTGACAAAAAATTTGATTGGCTCGTTCTCCCTCATACGAGCTCAGATTTATGAACTGTTTGCACCGCAGCGATCAGATGACAATATCTACTCTGGGGTCCTTGTTTGAAAGCATTATGATCACTTTGATTTTCGAGATTCCATAATCCCTATTTGTTCTGTGGGTGTCTCTAGAGCCACCTGGATCACATTTTGAAGCAATGGACCTCAATGTGAGCCTTCATCTACCTAAACTTCGTCGATAGATGATGGTTGAGGCTTCTAAAATGTTGAAATTTCCCATGAGCATGAACAATCAGATCCTTTCCCTGAACCAATAATTTAATGAGTAGATTTTTTTTGCACTTACAAGGCTATGACCTTCTCTTCGCTCCCCCTAGCTCCCCCCTAGGCATGATGTTGTTGAAGTGTATTCATGCCACTTTTTGCAAGAATTTCATGGACCCATTTTTTTTTACTCATAAACATGTCACTTGGAATTATCCAAAATAGGTAAAACATGCCTTCCTCTTGTTACTAACAAGTTTGCATCCACCTCTTAGAATGATCATGTTAACTTGTAAGAGGCGACTCATTGTGGATAAGACCCTTCCTCTGTTGGAATCTTCATTTTGAAACTAGGAAGGGAACCTCAAGACCATATTTGTAAGGAGTGAATGAAGCTAAAATTGATCCTAAGTTAAATAGCAAAATTAAATGGCCCACACATAGAAAATATCATTCTCCTTTGAGGAATAGATATCTTTGGGTTCCAAACAAGGTAAGCTCATATAATGAGCCACCCCCTCCATGCTTCTAATGTCAAGACCTTATAATGTAGTTGAAGATCTAATAAAGGTTCAAGCCTGTTCAATTTGAGAATACTTATCATGTCCTACAAACTTCTCCTCCTCCATGGTTAAAGCCAAGAGCTCCACCTTTCAAATGTTGGAAATACTTAGAAGGGGGGGGGGGGG
>APFE031753141.1:164432-245218 GCA_000404065.3 Pinus taeda
AGCCCTTTGAATTCCTTCAAAATAAATTTTCAAACCAATCTTAAGCAAAAATTTAAAAAAATCTACACACCTTTTTTTTCTTTGTAGGAGTTCAATATTGCCTTTGATGTATCTATGTACTTTCAGAACATCTAGTTCTAAAATTGTGACCTGTGGTAGTCCTCTATGTCCTCTTTCCAATGCCACCAGTTTGACCCCAATTGGATTCTCCAATGAAGAGTTATGCCAAATCTCCCACAGTGACCTGATTATAGACCTTTTCATAAGAGCGAACTTGTATGAAGTGCCACGTGTCACTATTTTGACCTTTGCCTCTGAAAAATATATCCAAGAAACTTCAGTCCATCCTCTTTCTGTACCTTCTTACGAAATTTCAATCTGATGCTCAGAGAGAAAGTTATGACGATTTTCCCCAGGTCACTTGTTTTGAATGTAATTTAGGATTTTGCAAAAGAACCAACTTCCTCAGATCATATCTTTGAAAATATAGCGCAAAAAGCTTTGAAATTCGAACCCGAGAATTACCGCGATCTCTTTGCAAATGGGTTTTTTTTTTTGCTTCTGAAACATTGCAGAAAAAAAGTATAGAAAAAATTCACGATGACCTGTTTGGAGCAGCGAAACCCTAGAATCCAAAGCTCTGATACCAATGTTATGAAACCAGCTCAAGAAAAGAAGATCACGCCTTAGAATTAGCCTCTTCGAGGGGGAACCTCCTTTACATTACATAAATGAACAATTCTTGGATGATACAAATGACAAAACCTCCTTTCTATATATAGGAGTCTAAGGAGTCACAATATAACCTAGCCGACCTAATAAGTATAATATAAAGCCACAAAAATAACAATAAAGGGATTCTATGGGGCACGGTAATAACAATATGGGGGCAATAGGGGCACAAAAATATTAATAAGGGGTACAACTACCATAGTAATTGGGTAATCACTAGTATTATAGGGACCCAACATTCGTAGGGACCAACCTATAGGAGATTCCATTCCCCTAGCTAAGCACCAACTCAAAATGTAGACACCAACCCCTCCAGTTGAGCATAAACTTAGAAAACTATAGGCACCAACCGACATTTTCAAGTTGTTCCTTGGATCTTCCATTAATAACTTTTGGTCCTCAACAAATTCTTCAATGCGTTTTCATATAACTATGTAACCCTCAATTTGTGCCTTCAAACTTGACCATAACCACTTGACTTGTACACCTTAACTTTCTAATCTTAAACTAGGCTTCTTGACTTGGCTCTTTAGACTTGATCTCCTACATATCACTTCTTTGTATTTGGTAATTAAAAACAGGTTTTCCCGTCTGGCACTTCAACTTCCTCTACTCTTGTTTTTCATTGTTTAGTTGCCACTATTTCGGCTTATTATATGTTCAAAGAGAAGATATTCCCACCTGGTAACTTGTACTCAACATTATCTATTATTTTTGATACATATGGATTTTCAACACACTTGGAACCAAGTAGGCCTTTACAACCTTGAAGGTTTGCTTCTTGTGGTCTATCAACATTTGCACTAAACACTCACATTATGTAGCTCATAAACCTACCACAAAAATTGTTAATGATAGCCCTGTTCTTATTGCACTGACGTCCATAATAGGGCTCGATCATGTCATCACCTTAACATAAAAAATACTTCAACTAAAAACTCCCTTAAAATTGTCTTAACCAACCAAACTCACCCTATAATTATCCCTACAATAGTTCTCCAACAGAGCTCGACCACCTCAAAAATAAAACCAGAACTTGGCCTATAACAAGACTGCAACTTCAACCACAAACTAGACTTGAACTCAACCTTCAAAACACCAAAAACCATAATTCAAACCAAACCTAAACCTTACATTATCTGCATTAGAACTTGGCGCTCAAACCAGACCTAAATTTGGCCTTCAAAAATCTAGGACTTAGCCCTTAAACTAGGCATAAACTCAACCTTCAAACACCAGAATTCAACCCGTAGAATAGGCCTCAAACTCAGCCTCAACAAGATTGATGTTTGACATTCAATTGGGCTAAAACTTGCCTTCAACAAGGCTAAAAATCAACCTCTAGAATAGCTTTTCATCTTGCCTTCTAACCAGGACCAAAAACCTTCCTTGCCAAAAACCCTTCCTGTAAAAAAGCTCCTAGTCTCAATTTCACTTCACTTGGTTCATGAGGTATGAACCTCAACATTGCTCCTTTGCTTTAGAGAGACCCAAATTGACCTACGTGAGTGAGTCATAGTTCCTCCACATAATGCCTATATATAGTGTGTTCGACCCCCAAAATTGAAGCCAACTTGCGCACGGGTTTGACCAGCTTATGCTTTGGTTGGGCTGACTTGTGCAATTGGCAGAATGTATAATGAACATTCAAAAAATCATTTCTCCTCAACTATGAAGACTTCGAGGGAGTGCCATATACCATTGGAAATGTCTTCGAATACTATTTCCAATAATATATATTATGCTTCCATTTGAGCTAGGTAATATGAGTAAAAAAGCGTTAAAATATAGGGTATCTAAATGGGGCATCAAAAATTCAAAAACAATATTTCCATAAGGCATGTCATATATCGTTGGAAAGTTCTTGAAATATGTTATTTGATTATGTAACTTTATCTTTCATTTAGACAACCTTTGACATCAATAACAACCATTTTCAACAATATGCCCCTTTGTTACTATGAAAATACTTTCATATATGTTTCTTCTAATAGTTGCTCCCCTTGTCTGCATTATCTCCCCCTTTGACATCAATAAAAAAGGTGCTCCCCCTGAGTTTATGCTCAAATCTTCATCTTCATATCGATAATTTTCAACCAATGTTGAATATGGATGTCTTGCTCCATACCTAATAACATTATATGTATTTAAATCATGTATAATAGTATTTTTCCCCACCTAGTTGACCATTATATGTATCTTTAGAGTGCCTTCAAGGCCAAATAGGCATAAATCCAACACATATAAAGTATGGAAACCCTTCAAATCTACAAATAAAAATAGATTGAGGTGGAACAATTTTTGTGAAGTGGAACCTTGTAAGCAAGTCTAGCTTCGAAAATGAGTAATTCTATTACTATAATTTTTCCACAATCCAACAACTAGAAATTCACTATGATCAGGATCATCACCAACAGGATTTAAGTTAAGGCAAGATACATCAAGCTCAATTTCCAAATGTCTCATCTGTATTAGTGATTCCTCTCCAATTTTCAAGTAGACTAGATGACCCTCTACAGTGATTAATAATACATGAACAAGCTAGTCATTTATATAATAGTGAAAAAATAAGGTGTGAGTCTCTGTGGTAAAACCTTCTAATTCTATTTCTTATAGCTCATTCTCTGGGTTCTTTGAAAGTACATGTATATCAATGAGCCCCCCAAAGAAGAGTCTTATTCTAAGATATTCCTTTCTGAACTAGTAAACAAAACCTAAATTTTCTTAGAATTTTACTGACTTGGTCCTCTTCCATATCATAATTAAGAGGATAAAAATGGATTCATCTTCTATGGTCACTAGTAGTAGCATATTCTCATCATTTTGGTTGCTCTCCTCAATTGCCTCCTTAATGGATTTGAATGGAACCTTTGTTATCTACTTCATATCAACATCATCCCCATCATATTCTATATTGTTGAATTTTTGGGTAGTTGCAGTTGATATTCCCAACTATTCCAAGTTGGCCCATAAAATAAATATAAAAGAAGAGTATTGAATTTAAATTGCCTCCAAAAATTGAAGTTGACTCTAGTAGCTTAAGTTGGCCCATATTCCTCCATTGGGCACCAATTCAAATAATTTATCTTATGTTCACACATGGGGGTTCTTTGAGGTAGCAGACTAAGTTTCTTCTATGGCATACCAAATTTAATTTTGAGAAAAATCGAAGTTTTTTTAGGCAAGTCAAAATTCTCTATAGCACATTTGACTAAATTATGAGGTCAATTTGACCTAATTTATGAGGTTATCTGAGTAGGATGATTTTATCTCTATTTGACTAGGTTTGACCTAGGTTTGCTGATGGTTGGTCTAATTTTATTTTTTACTAGAAGATTAGATTGTATCTCTTGTTGAATTAGACAATTTATCTAAGAAACTGTTGTTGCATTTTTCTCAAGGCTGGGTTTTCCTAGGGTAAAAATTTGTGTCTCTTGTGTTTGGCTATATCTTCATGATCCCACTGTCATCATTGTTTTACTATTGATATTTTCTATGTATAATTGCTTAATGATGAATGTGATATAGGAAGAAATAATTATATATCATCGGAAGTAATTATCAGGATAATGAAAAATCAACATGGTATCAGAGTGTGGGTTAAAGAGAAGCCTTGAAGAAGTTGTAACCCTTCTCATCCCTATATTTGGTTGTGATTTGAAAGAAGGATGAAGGTTATAGGAAGAGGGACAAAGCCCTAAGTTCTGGGTCAAAAGGGTCTCAGTCTAGTCCAAAGTGCCTCAATAAATGGAAAAGTCAACTATTTGTCCTTTGTTGAAGATTGTTTGCAAAAAGGTCGTGAGAAGAGGGATTTGGCTAATTCCTTTGAAGTCAAAATTGTATTTCTAAATTTAGAGGGACAAAAAACCCTAGACCAAGTCATGTAATTAGGCTAAAGGAAGATTGTTTCATCCATCAGACTAAAAATGTAGGACTTCCTAAGAAGTATTCTTATTGGAAAAATCTGAGACTTTGTCTCTGTAAACTCAACCATGGCAAAAAGTTAAGAAATTCAATATGTAATCACATCACATCACAATCCAAGTGAAATATACTGCAAGGATGTTTGGATGCTCATGATGGAGTCTACTCTTTGCACATCCATGCAGTAAAAAATGAAATGAAGAGTGAGATCATTGTCCTTTTTGAAGAGAGCACTCTTAACACTTCGCTATTATATATTGAGGATTTGTCGATAGAGCGGGTTCAAGTATTTTGACATAATAATTGAAGGGGAAATTACCTTGTTAATAAACTCATCACATATGTTGAGGCTGTTATATACCTAGGGGGGGTAATATGGGGTACAAAGGGAGGTACCCAAGGTAGTAATGTAATAATAGGATGGGCCATAGTAATAAATAAGGTGGTTAACCCATATCATGTAAGGGACCACAAGTAGTTAGTAATAATGTAATGGGCCCATGGTATTAGTTTGATGGTATGAGGGAACCATGGTAATGACCCATGGTATTGTATGTATCAGGCCTATATAGAGGCTAGAAACTCCACATGGAGAAATGTCAAGGAATTGTGTCAAGGATTATTGTATGAACATGCATATGGCTTGTGGAGTGTTCTCCTTCCTTAAGGAGTGAATGTACGGTGTTTCCCTACCTCAAGGGTTTGAGATCAATAAAGTGAATCATTTCTATCTATATTTAGATATTGTTATTCTTGGGTTTATTTGCATTATATTATATTTTCATATCAGATTTATAATATTGCCGGGTTAGATCTATAACAAGTGGGATCAGAGCTATAACAAGTGGTATCAGAGCTACAACAAGTGGTATTAGAGCTATAACAAGTGGTATAAGAGATATAACAGAGGCATGAGGATTTGATGGCACACTCTCCCCCACTCATGGTTTTGGACAATCAATTATGTTGCATATGGATTTGAGAAATTGTCCCATATGTATTGCGTACAACAACAACAACAAAATTGCACATCACAAATTTGATAATCTTATTTGGATAATGGTTCAAAAGTTCTATAAGGCTTGCTAAGGGAGATGGACTAAGTGTGTTCCATACACTTGTGCCGATAATGTTCGGTATCCTGAAATATGATGTGAAGTGTAGGGACATTTCCTTTGGTTACATTATGCTGCAAGATATGTGTTTGAAAGAAGAATTTGAAGTTACAAATATCTAAGCCTATAATTCCATATACCTTGTATTATAGTGGAAATATCTTGTATAAATGAGTAAGGATTCTTGTCAAGTATGCAAAATATGCCTTGCATTGTACTATTATGATTATGATTATATTGTTTAAATTACATTTTTGGTTACAGAGTGCCATTTCTTGGTCCTTGATGTCACAAATTGAATCAAAGGAGAAAGGGTTCTCCACCTATAAATAAACAAATTCCAATTATCACATGACAAAGTTTATATTTGGAAGTCCAAGGGTTTGAAGGCTTGGTTGAGAAAGCCCTAGGGTTTGTGGATAAAACTCTAGAGCTATACATATACTAATGTTTTAGTTGAAAGAAGAAATCATAGCTCATGTAAGGAAGAAAAGGAAAGTAACATGTTGATGAGAGGATGAGGATGATGAGTTTTTTTATGGATTTCATTTCTACAAGAAAGCTAGGATCAAAAGGGAGTTGATAATTCCCTACAACCCTCAAAGATAAGTACTTTATATTTCTCTTCCTTGATTATTATTGTTTTACTATGTGTTAGCCTTTTGTCTTTGTTTCTTTTGTTGGGTTATAATCATCTCTTCCATGACCACCTAATGAGGGTTGCTACATGTACATCGTGAAGATTGCCAAGGCTCTGGGAGTAGATAGAAGCATTGGAAGAATAAAGAAAATTGTGTGGCAAGAGGATTCTCCTAGGATTAGTGATTTGTCACTACAACAAATCCTTGTGATTAGCCCCTTTTTTTGCTTCCAAGGACTACTTTAGTGTATTTTTCTTCAAATTTTTGAAAAAGTCAACTCTATTTATTAGGATGGCACTATTTTTGGCATTGATTGTGTCGACCAAAAAATTTAGGCACTAATATCGCCAAAAATAGAGCTAGAAATAGCACCAGAATAAAGCTAGAAATAACACCAAAAATAGTGCTAGAAATAGCACTAGTAATACCACCAGATTTATCTCCCCTTTTAGTGCCTGAATTAACAACTTAGTTAGATCCCTTTTTAGCACTGAATTTAGCATAAGATGTGCCTAGATAGTTAATTAATTAAGATGTTGGGGTTACGTGGATAGGGGATTTGTGGATTATGGGATTTAGGGATTTGGGGTACATGTATTAAGGGTTAAGGGATTAGGGGTTAGGTTTTAAGGGATTAAGGGTCAAGAGGTAAGGGATTTGACACTTACAGGTTAGGCAGTTTAATGGTTAATGGCTTAGGGATTATGGGTTAAGGGATTAATGTTTAAGTGCTTAGGGCATAGGGGTTTATGGATTACGAGATTAGGTATTAGGGCTTAAATTTTTAAGGGTCAATGGCTTAGGGTTTAGGTGATTTAGGGCTTTTGCATTAAGGGATTAGTGATTATCTAGGGTTGAGGGATTAAGGGTACTTTAGGGATTACGACTTAAGGATTTAAAGGTCAATGCAAGCTTACGGGTTATTGGATTTAGGGCTTTATTGAAACTCTGTTGAAATTTTATGGAATGTATTCAAACACACCCATCACCAATGTCATCCACCAATGCTGCATAGTGAGCAGTGAATGGGGCCACCGTTGAAATTTCTTAAAACTATTCTTGTATGCATTGAAATTTGACATGGTTAGAATAGACACATGCCTTTACGATATGCAAGGTTTTCAATACTCAACGATGCTTGATGTCCTTGCATAATCTTTGAGATCGTTGGTGTTTGCATCAACATTCATCTTGTAGTCTCATTGTCATCATTGATCATTCCCATCTATGGAATCTTTGTTGAAACTCTCTTGAAATTTCATGGAACATCTTCTAACACACTCATCAAAAATGTCACTTATTGATGCAGCACAGTGAATAGCGAATGGTACCAACGTTGAAATTTCTTAAAACTATTCTTGTATGCATTGAAATTTTACATGGTTAGAGTAGAGTACACATTCCTTGACGATATGCGAGGGTTTCAAGTCTCAAGGATGTGAGATGTCCTCACATAATCTTTGAGATCGTCGACGTTTGCATCAACATTCATCATGCAGTCTCATTGTCATTATTCGTCATTCCCACCTATGGAATATTCATTGAAACCCTATTTAAATGTCATGGAATGTCTTCCAACATGCCCATCATCAATGGCATCCACCAATGCTGCACTATGAGTAGTGAATGGGGCCAATGTTGAAATTTCTTCAAATTGTTCCTATATGTGTCAAAATTTGACATGGTTAGACTAGGCACATGCCTTAATGGTGTGGGGGTTTCAAGACTCGAGGATGCTTGATATCCTCGCATAATCTTTGAGATCGTCGACGTCTTCATCAATGTTCATCATGTAGTGTCATGGTCATAATTCCTTATTCCTATCTATGGAATATTTTTTTAAACTTTATTGAAAAGTCATGGAACATCTTCCAACACGCCCATCACTAATGTCATCCTCTTATGCCACTTGATGAGTAGTGAATGGGGCCAACGTTGAAATTTCTTCAAACTATTCTTGTATGCATCAAAATTTGACATGGTTAGACTAGACACACGCCTTGACAATATGCAAGGGTTTCAAGACTCAAGGATGCTTGATTTCCCCACATAATATTTGATATCATCCATGTTTGCATCTGTGTTCATCATGCAATCCCATTGTCACCTTTCGTCATTCCCATATATGGAATCTTTGTTGAAACTCTCTTGAAATATCATGGAATGTCCTCCAACACGCCCATCAACAATGTCATCCATTGATGATGCACGGTGAGTAGTGAATGGGGCCAATGTTGAAATTTATTCAAACTTTTCTTATAAGTGTCAAAGTTTGACATGATTAGAATAGGCACATGCCTTGATGGTATGTGGGGGTTTCAAGACTCAAAGATTCCTAATAGCCCACATATTATTTGACATCATCAACGTTTGCATCAACGTTCATCATGCAATCAAATTTTCATCATTCCTCTTTCCCATCCATTGAATATTTGCTGAAATTCTCTTGAAATGTCATGAAACGTCTTCCAATACGCCCTTCACCAATGTCATCCATCGACGATGCTCAATGAGTAGTGAGTGTGGCCAACATTGAAATTTCTTCAAATTGTTTTTGTATGCATTATAATTTTACATGGTTAGACTAGGTGCATGCACTGACGATATGAGAAGGTTTTAAGACTCAGAGACATAATTGTCATCATCATCACCATCATCATGGGTTTAATTTCCTTCTTTTTTAACGTGCAATTTAGCTTTTTAGATGATAGTTTGGCTTCCTATTAGGGATTAAGGGAAGTAAGGGTTAATTAGGTATTATATATGGATAAGATATTATATTGATTAAGGGTTAAAGGTTAGATATTTTAGAAGTGTAGGAATAAAATCGTTGTGGGTTAAGGTTTTTAGAAGTTAAGGTATTTTGTAATTAGGATCATTGGGGATTGGGGTTGAAGGGTTAAAGGGGTCATAGGTTATACTAGTTAGAAGATATGCACCAAAGTTATATGGATTTGGTGTATAAAAGTTATGGGTTATTGGGTATTATAATAATTGGATGGGGATTAAGGGTCCTAGGGGTTTTACAGGCTTACAATTATATATAATAAGCATTCAAGATGACACATATAAGTGATTATTAGTTATAGGGATTAAATGTTACAAAGTGGGGGTGAGTAGTTATAGAGTTTATGGGTTACATAAGTTAATGGCAAGGGGATTTATGCATAAACAAGTTATTGGTTAAGGATTATATTAAATTAAGGGTTGGTAAAGTTGAGGGGTTAATTAGTAGGTGCATAATGGTTAGTGATTTTTGGGGTTAGGTGTTATATGTTTGGGGTTGTTAAGGTTACTATCTATAGAATTCACCTTACTTGGGTTATGAATATGAGTGATAAGGGTTATGGTTTGGGTTTACAAGAGCTAAATATTGTATGGGTTATGGGATATAGTATTAGTAAGTAGAGGTGTTAATCACTAGAGGTTATATTTTATATAGATTAGGGATTCAAGATGATATATTTTACATGGTCTAAAGTGATAAGGGTTGGATACCATGAATACATTAGAGGTCATAATGGTTAGGGATTCAGGGTTAGAAATTAGTAGTGATAAGGGATTAATGGTTATGAGATACATGGGTCACTATGAGGGCTTATCATGGTTAAGTGTTTGGGGATAAGTCTTATAATGGATAAAGGTTATACTTGTCAAGGGTTATGGGTTAGAGTTTAGGGATATAATTGCATGATATAGGTAGATGCTAATGCATATAATAATGTGGCTTGTAAATACAAAGGGAGAGGTGCAACAAGTAACTTTTCTAAAGATTTTGACATCATTCCTTGGTAGAAGCACCTTCAAGATTTGCTAAAGAGTAGGCAAGTATGTTTGTAGAAGCTCTAAGAAGGAGAAGACCATCAAATAACAAAAAGAGAGATGAAGGTAAACTTTGGCTAAATGGGAATGCAATAAAGAACTTGCGGGATTTGGGTACTCTTAGGAGAAGCATGTTAAGATTGTGTGATGGTAATTCCCCTTCAATATTTGGATTTGGTGATGCATATAATTACATCAACATGATGATAAAAGCTCTGGTATGTTGATCTAGTCTAGTTGGTAAGGTTGATAATCACGACGCGGGAGAGAAAAACATATATCTCTCTTGAGCTTGAGAAAAGTAGATGTTATGATCAACACATATAGGAATTTTGTTATGAAAAGGGATCAAAATTGACAAAAGAATTTGCAATAGTGTACAAAAAGAACCTTGTTAAACACAACCCTTGACACTTGTAACCTTTTTTTCCAAGGAAAAGCGTAATTTTCAGTAAGAATTTTAAGAAAATTACATGTTGTATGCCAGCATTAGTGCAATGCTTTCACTACTATCAACAGGAAGTCAGTCAAGATGTTATGAGCATTGTATTTACATATATTCCTTCATTAAACTTGAAGGGTCAAAAAAATAGGCCTGTATTTGCAATGTTAAAGACTATAAAGCAAAAATAAACAGAAAGCAAAGAGCTAGGATGATCATGTTGATCGGTCTTGTAAGTGAACCGCCTCTTCGATGAAAGGCCTATGGTAGATTTGGAAAAAGTCTCCATCCCTGTACTCCTAAATCACCATTTGTCCTTTGGTCAATTACACAGCCTCTTTGGAAAGAAGATCAACAACTTCATTCCTTTCCCTATAGATATGAGAGCAGACAAAAGACTCAAACTGAGATTTTGATTCAATAGCTTCCTCCACCAAGTCTCTAAGTGTGTGCAAGTGGCAGTTATAGATCCCATTTATCCAGTTAATGATGAGTTAAGAGTCTCCAAAAATTTGAAGATTGTGGCAGTGTTTTTCCTTGGTAAAGAGGAGTAGGTGTCTACGACTATTTAGTTTCGTGAAGTTGTTTGTGCCTCTCCCTAAGCCCACTTTTATTTTTAAACTCATAGACTTGTTTACGTGTAGAACTGCCCCTCCCTCGCAACCCTCTATTTGGGTCGAGCCGTCGAAGTACGCCGAAGGCTAACCTCTGTCTATTATTTATGGGATTATTGTTCGAGGGGGACGCTTTATCAGATCCTCAGGGATAGAGTTGTAAGTGGCCAGAATGTGGTTGCAGACAACCGCTCCCAAAATGTATTTGTCCTGGAATATTCTATGGTTCCAGACAATCCAAATGCCCAAACAGATTATGAGAGGTAAGTTTTTTAGTTTATGACTGGCCATGCTAGACCACCAAATCTACCAGGCCTCATTTACATTGTGGCCTATCCAGTGAAGAGGAACAATGAGTGCTGTGGTAATAACTTTCCAGATATTCGCCGAAACAGAGCAGTGGAGGAAGAGTTGATCGATGTCCTCGATTGTGGCTTTGCATAGGCTGCATCTAGGAGGGCCATGAACATTTCGATTTTTCAGGTTTTGGTATGTAGGATTTTTATTTGAAAGTATAGACCAAAAGAGAATCTGTGCTTTATGAGGGGCTTTCAACTTCCAAATGGAGTGCCACCACCAACGAATAGTGCCATTTGCCCGAGATTCCATGGTGACTACGAACCCAGCCTTTGGGGAGTATATGCCAGTAGGGACCTTGGCCCATATTAACGAATCTTATTTTGCAGTGATCTTGATGTTTGCCTCCTCCATCGCCCAATGAACCTCAACCACTCCCTACTCCATCTGTCGCTTATGCCCAGGTGCTAAAAAAACCGCCATTGCATAATTGACCTCTCAATCTACCCCTCCAACTTGACGTGTGCTAGATGTGAGAAACAAGCATCCTTGAGTTCCTGCCTCATTTCACATGGAAAAAAGTGGGCATTTCCACTTCCTTCCCAGGCATCAACCCCAAATTTGATTTGGGATCCGTCCCCCACCTTCCAAGGCAGGCCCTGTTTAATGATATCAATGGAGTGTGTGATGGCCTTTTAGATGTTTGAAACCCCCATGTGGCTGTGGTAGGGGCTGCAAATCCAATCTGAAATTGTTTGTGGATAAATGTACTTATTGTAAATCAAATCTGTCTAGAGGCTGCTCGAGGTAATGATTTGCCAACCCATTTTTTCTCCAAGGGCCTTTGCAAAGTCCTAGGGTTCCTTAAGGCCCTAGGCTCCCCATTTCTTGGGTTTTTCTATCCTCTCCCACTTGACCCAGGTGAAAGTTTTACTTGCTGTTTCGCCTCGCCAAAGGAATATGCAATAGATCTGCTTGATTCTGTGATGAATTTCTTTTGGGATCCAGGCCAGGGACATCTAGTAGACTGGAATAGCCTTAAGGAATGATTTGAAGGGGGTGAGTCTTCCTACCTTAGAGAGCCACTTCTGCTGCCAAATGTTTATTTGGGTTTCAATTCTTGCAAGAATCCATGCCCAATCTGCAATGTGGTACCCATTGGGCTTAAGTCTAAAGCCCAGGTACTTCAGACCATCCTCCAACTCCTGTCTTATGAACTCAAAGTTTTGGGAGGCAAACCTTTGTTCATTTGGGATACATGAGCTGAAAATGATTGTTGATTTGTCAAAATTTAGCTCCATTCCCGTCACTTTACAAAAGAGAGATAAAATTGATGAAACTAGAGGTATCCATATAGGATCCATTTAGGAAAATTAGAACATCATCAACAAAAATAAGGTGAGAAATAATGGTCCTGTCATTGATTTCCACTCTTCCTAGAATGCCATTTATTCTTGTTGATTTTATGAGTCTACTGAGCCCTTCCATAATTAGAAGAAAGAGTAATGGAGAGAGAGGGCAACCCTGTTTGAGTCCTATTTTGGCATGGAAGAAGTTGGAAGCTGCCCCATTGATTAGGATGCTGAAGGAAACAAAAGTGAAACAACTCCCCATCCACTTGATGAATTGGTGAGGGAAACCAATGTATGTGAGCATGAGCTGAAGATAAGTCCAATTAACTCTGTCAAAAGCCTTGGATAAGTTGGTCTTGAGGGTGGCTACTTTTTTTGATAGGGTTTTGATGGAGTGGAGCATTTCATGGGCGGTGCCTATAGCCTCCTAGATATGGCAGTGTCTAAGGAAGGAAAATTGTTCCTTTGAGATCATCCTGGAGAGGATTGGATTAATGCGGAGGGCGATTATCTTGGAGGTAATATGGTAGATGGAATTGTAGATGGAGATGGGTCTGAAGTCATCAAAGGATTGAGGCTTGTCCACCTTGGGAATGAGGGCGATGAAGGTGGAGTTGAAGGCTTCCGACATATTTCCCAAAGTTCTGCAATCTTCGATGGCCGAAAGGAGGTCTTGACTGATAATCTCAAGGAAGGTGATGTAAAATTCGATGGGCCATCCATTCGGCCCAGGACTCTTATCTTTACCAAGAATTTTTAGGGCTGCCTCCAACTCCTCCAGCATGATGGGAAATTTCAACATCTCCCTTTCTTCTTCCTCAACATATCGAGGAACTACCTCTACCACCCGAAGGATTTCCACTATGTTTGCATCTCTTGGGCTCTTGTAGATGTTTGAGAAATGCCGAGCCCCTAAGTCCGCAAGTTGTGCGAAGGTGTTGGCTTCTCTCTCATGCTGGTCCTTTAGTGCCCAAATTGTGTTGACACCTTGCCTGCCTCTGGCATATTGTTGAAAGAACTTTGTGTTTTCATCTCCAGATTTTAACCAAATAACTCCACCCTTTAGGCGCAAAGTCTCTTAAGCTCTTCTCAGGAGTTTAATCTTTTCTTTCTCTAGGTTAATGAGCTGGTCCTTAATGTGAAGAGAAGCATAACTAGTCAACCCCAATGATTCAAGATGAGAAAGTTCCGCCTCAATATTGACCAACTTCTCCTCATCTTTTTGTTTCCTTGCCTTGACCTAAGCTATTATTTTTCCTTTGAGACAATTGAGGTTGTTTGAAATGACTGAAGTTGGAGACAACTCAACTTCCCTGCTATAGTGGGTCCAATTTTCTTTAACCAAATCCTGTAAACCTTCCTCGCCGATCCATGCAGCATTGAATTTGAAGGGGGAGCCTGACTTCCTAGCTACGTCTTCAATTTCTAGGAAAATCGGGGAGTGGTCAGAACAACACCCAGAACCAACCCAATGCCTGATTTGAGCAAGATTGTTTAGAAGGGGTGACTTGATGAGGAATTTGTCTAAACGACGGGCTAGGGTATTCTCCCCTATTTTGTGATTCCTCCAAGTAGGCATTTTGCAGGTAGAATCTATGCTTATGAGATCGTTGTCATCCAACATTTTCTCAAAAAAGCCCGTTAGGACGCCAGATTGAGCCTTGTGCCCCAAAGATTCTGCTAGCCCCAGGGAGAAGTTTAGATCTCCCCCAATGATTAGGTTCTCATACTGCATAAAGTCTGTTTGTAACAGGCTTTCCCAAAAAGGCTCCTATGATGGCAGGGTCTATAAATATTGAAGATCCTCAAAGTGATGTTGGGTGAGTTTGAAATAATGTTTGCTCCTAGGAATCCCTACCCTCCCTAGACATTAGTGGTCCTGGCAGATGATATGTTGAAGCCAAGAGCTATTCCTCTCGAGCGCCTTATTGCATCCAAAAAGTCAAACTCCCAGTCAGGCAAAAATGGTTTTAGGGTTTGGAGAACCGAGGGGTCATCTTTGAGAGTTTCTTGAATCATTAGGAAGTCCAATATTTCAGCCAGACACAATATTTTCAACGCCAAATTTTTATCATGGCTAGCTAATACCCTACAATTGAAGGATAGACATTTCATGGGTTCACTGAAGTAGGGTTCTCCTTTGCTCTAAGGACCTGATATATGGGAGTACCAGAGGCCATCTCAAGGCTGGCTCTTTTGATAGCTTTGGAGATGTGAGATTGCCTTCCCCAAGGTGCTTTGGGGGGGAGAGGTGGGATTGGGTACTCCTCCAATCCGAAGGCATGGAGGGAGGGAGGGATGGAACACAGGTTGTAGTGGTGGGAGGATCCAAAAGTCGAATCCCTAGGGGTCACCCAGGGCTGGATAAGCTGGATGGTAAAGCAAGGAGTGTGTCAGATGGGGTTGGGTGCGGAGACCACCGGGCAATAGGCTTGGCTTGTCTTGGGCAGGGGGGATCTATTTTCAAATTTGCATGCAAAGAATCAGAAACTAAATTATGCATTCAGTCGAAATATGAGGGTGAGAGGGAGAGGTGGTACCCGTGAAACCCATGCCTTCTTTGGAGCGTGCCCTGGTGATCAAAGCCTCTAAGTTCCAGTTTGCTGACTCTAGAGGAGCTGAAAGAGCTTAAGGTTTCCCGTTTGGTCCTTTCAACAGTATAGATTGAAGGGTCGTGATCTCTGCCATTCCCATATCTGTTTGAGTATTAGCCGCGGTAAAACTTCTCGGGGGGGGGGGGGGGGGGGGGGTTGGACTTAACCCTATTACTAGAGGGAAAGACTTGTAGTGGTGACGAACTTCATGGCATCTCCTGCATCTAAATGGAATTCCCTCGTAGTCCAATTCTTGCCAACAGATTGTGGATCCCAACTGAAATCGATAGCTTTCCACCAACCCATCTCTAGTGTCCAGGTAAACAAGGATGCGGGCCATTGCTAGAATTCCAGTATCCATGTATGATCTATCATGGTCTAGGTAAGTACCAAGGTCATCCCCGATGATTCTAAAAATGTCCTCAGACCAAAATTGCATTGGGAGACTTGGCAGCCGAATCCATATTGGCCCTGCGCCAATGCTATCCTTCTCCGGGTCAAAGAGTGTTGTCCATCGCTTGAGAAGCATGGGAGTCATCTCTAGATGCCAGTATCGGGTCAATACCCAATTCACATCATCTAGCTCAACGAAAATTGGCGCAAACCATCCCCTTGACATTTCCAAAACTGCGGGGAGCTGCTCTAGGACATTCCCCCAGATTTCCATAGTCCAACATTTCAGGTGGCCCGACGAGTAGTTCCTTCCACGGACACGTCCCACTAGGATTGTGCTTTCTGTTAGGGTAGCTTTGTCCATGCCAATGCCTTCTCCAAACACTAACATCTGACCCCTTTCCCTTGTCTTGGAGAGCTTGGACTGCTTGCCCTCCTTCGCCTGCAGATCTTGGATAACTGTGTGGCGACTTCCTGATCTCACCAGGCTATCTTCCGGGTCCAAGTCCTTGGGTTCTTCCCTTTCCAGTTCATTGTTCACCAAGCCCTCGAAAAAGCTCAAAGGCTGCACCTTATTTCTTGGGTCGTGTTGCGCATAGGCATCCTGAAGGGGTTCGGGCCTGCTGGGTAAGGTGTTTACAGTTCCATGGATAATGTTCAGCCCAATATGGCCAAATATTAGATCTTCAAAAGTAGAAGCTGCAAAACCCTCCCTTTCCTATAGTCCCTCAGTTTGTGGTTGTTGTCCGCTCTAGGAAAGGAGGTATGATGGTGACAGAATAGAGAGGAAGGGGGAATTGGTGCCTTCTACAAGGCTAATATAGCCCTCAGTAACCGCCATGGTCGGTTGCGCGATGTCCAAACCTTGCAGTGAAACTTCCATGTCTTGCAACCCAAAGTCATTTTGGTTAACCTGTTCAACCAGTGTAGAGGAATTGCTGGTCTAACCCCCTCTTAGGTTTGCAGATGGGAAGCCACAAAAATCTCAGTTTCAAAGTAGTTGTTTGAGGTGTAGTCAACGAGCTCCTCCTCGTAACCCTCCTCCATCCTCGACATTTTCAATAAACTAAAGGGTGCAGGTAAAGAACCGTGAACCAATAGACCCGGGTAACTGTTGTAGGTAGAGCACTTGCCACCAAACCCTTAAGCCGTGATGGGTATCGCCCAGGTAACCAACTGCCTTGTGTTAAGGACACCCAAACCCACAACTCAATCGATGATAGAGAGTAAAGGGGCTGGAGTTATGACCGGGAATTGCAAAGCTTGTGAAGGTAAACTAACCGACAACCTTTGAAAAACATTGCTGACACCTGCTGCATGATGTGTCAATGGGTAACCCCGTGATAGTTCCACCAAAGATTCAATGATGCCAACCTCACACCAACCTGAAACCTAGCGCCGAGTGAGGGAGAGTAGTGTCAAAACTATACCTGGCTTCAAGTCCCTTGCCCTTCACTTATTCCCCATCGCTCCCTATTTAGCTTTGCTTTCATTTTGACACTTGTAACTTATCCTAGAGCATGGACAAATTAAGTTTCTTTATCTAAACATGGAAAATGAGTACAAATTTAGTTTAATGGAAATATTGTCCCACTATTGTATATTGTTTTCTACTTTATTGTCAATTGGGTGCATCCCAAGTAGTTATGAGCAATGGTGTTCACTACCCCCCTCTCCCCCCACCAGTGACGTGTTGAGCTCTTAATGAGAAAATTGTTGTAAAAAATTTGAGATTTGATGTTGACTAGCCTTGTGCATTGAAGAATCAATGGTTAACCCCAAGTACCATCTTTAAACAAAGGGGAAGTTCTTGGTGGTTTCCTTGGGATGTTTTACTTGGAGAAACTATTTTTTTCCTTATCAAAATATTGACCAAGACTTCACAATGTTTTATAATTCAATGAAAGAATCACCGAGACTCATGAATTTTTATAATTCATAAAAATGTTTTGTTGTGGCTTTATAAAATTTTATAATTTAGTGAAAGATTCATTAAAAATGATACATAAGTAATAAATTAGTGATAAAATAGTATTCTAATTTTCATATGTATCATGGATATTCACCCATTTATTCCCCCCAAATGAAAAATCACAATTTTCATTATGTTGAAATAAGAAAGTTACATGTATGATTCATATGACATCATACAAAAAAATTGATTCGTATCGTCCAAATCAGTACCATCATCCTAGCAAGTAAGCATAAAAAATATATACCTCATGTCATCAAAGTCTAGTGAGCATCTAGTATATGGATGCAACTAAGATATAAAAAAGGTGAATCCTAAGCTGTGTTGAAGTAATCACGAGCGACAAAAAACTCCATATATCAATCTTGTATATCTGCCTTTGCCTGATGTGTGTCCATGAAGGGCCTATGATAATATTGGTACTATGTGTTGTTGTTGTTATCTGTCATGAGCCAAGTGCCAAATGCCTGCTGCGTGCCTTCTTTGGAAACTTGGTCCGCAGTATGGTTTGTTCCCTATAGATATGATGATAAGAGAGGAAATCAAAACGATTTTTGAGTCACATCACTTCATCCAATACACTTTTGAGAGTGTGTGTGTGATGGGTGGATTTGGAAGTGAACCAATCAATCACCAATTTTGAATCAACAAAAATTTGTAGCTTTGTGCATTTTTTCTCAAGTGCAAAGAGAAGTAGTAGTTTGAGACTGTGTAATTCGGCATAATTGTTGGAGCCATGACCCAGAACAAACTTCAAGTGAATTTAATGTTGATTAGACAGGTAGAGTACAAACCCTCTGCCACAATATTCACCCATTTATTATACATATAGATTTAAGGAGAATTTTTATAATTCCTTGGCTCCATAATGCATCGTGAGTATTCTCACTTCTAGTATTCTTAATGCAGGCTAGAAGAACCCATCTTGATTTTTTCCTTTTGGAATAACTTGACATAATTATACCTTGGCTCCAAGACACCCAACTAGCAACAAGTAACATGGGAAAGGGAGGTTTCCTAAACATTCTAGACTATATGTACCTATACATCCATCCATATCTCCTCTCACGTCAATCACCTTCCCATAATTGGATTTTGTCATTTACAAGTTTGTGTATCATTGCAGAGCATATGAATGTAATTTTCACAACTCTAGTGGTGTTTTTAGCTTGAGAATGACAAGTGAATTAATTAATTTAAATTTAAAGAGGAAGAGTTTGCATGGGAATGGAAGTGGTTTGAATTTCCATGAGGATGGGTTCTCCCATACTTTCCCATGATGATTCAACCCCATCCCCATGCGCTCACAACTATGTGAGGTAGACTTCCTCACCAACTAATAAGCATATGCATTTAATGATTGGGATCTATGTCAAATACAATAGGTTACAATTTAAACAAGGTACAAAATAAATAAAAAGAATAGATCAAAGTTAGGAAAACAATGATCATTTATCCCCCTTAGCCACCTCACTTTCCTCTTCTCTTCTTATGGACTCACAACTCCTTTTATGGTCTCTACATCCAACTTGGACCTTTTTATTAATTTTTAAATTAATATTTACATGTTTTTAGTATACTATGGAAAATATGCCACATGGTATATTTATTGCAATTATATGCCTAACCTTTTATTAGTTGGGCCTTGGCCTAGAGCTCTGCACGACGAATCCATACAAGATATTTACATCATTGATGATTTTTATGTCATGTCTTTTGGTTGTTTTCTATGTGATGTTACAATGTATCTTACTACAATGACATATTTCTACCTTGGGATTTTGTTCCTCAATCTACTCCAACCATACTTCACCAAGAATCCCCTCACTCTCTCTTTCTCTCCTCTCATATGTAACTCAAACTCAAAATAACAGGCCTTTAGATATGAGTTCCTGACCTTAATGTCAAGCTGGGGCATTTGACAAGGTACCCACATTAATAGAGATGCAATCCATGGGTTTGCATGTGGAGTTGTAATGATAAAGCCTATCGGGTTCACCCAATCGATTATTGCCAATGTAGTTGGGCATTTAGCTAATAATGTGCAACTAAGTACCTGGTTTGAATTCATTGGATGAGGTACAATAGTTATCATTAATAAGTTTTGTGAGGGATGCCATCATCGAATGTTAAGAAGTATTCCTTAGATTTTTCATTTTTTTTAATAAAAGTTTGGAATCCATTAATAATGTAAATCAATTGAACTAAAAAAAAAACTACATAGGAATAAGGATGTACTTATGAATATGGATTCTTAACCAAAACATTTTTTTAAACCAATTAGAATTAGTAACTAGTGAGAATGATTTGGACTAGGCTTGATATCATAGTAACTAGTCAAAATGATCCGAACTAGGCCTGATATCAAATAGGATGGCCATCACTATAATCCAAGAGTATAACCAATAGTCCATAAGCTAGATATACTAATAATCTGTGACTCAACAAGTACTAGATATCGAGACATCTATCTAAGATAGTGTCTACCCTTTTAACCTTATCACAATTAGTCAACATCTTCTTGAAAATTTAAACTCGCCTATGGATAGTATGAAACTCACCTCCTTACCATTCCCCATTCGAACTATAAACACTAACCTTATCACAATTAGCCAACATCTTGAAAATTTAAACTTGTCTATGGAAAGCGTGAAACTCACCTCAAAATCGAACACCTTTTTTTGGGGGGGAGATTACTCACAAGGGGCCAAAGATGTCCACTAATGAGATTTGAAACTAGGTAGAGGGATAACATCTATTGCATTGTGCCAACCAATCAATTGTTCCACAAATAGACTCTCAAAACAAAACACCTCACCAAACATAAACATAAATTAGGTTATGCATAGGCTAAAGCAACCTCGAGGGAGGACACGTTGCCTTTTAAGTGGTAGGAAAAAATTACCTTCTATATTGTTGCATTGGTAAGATATATTTTATTGCTATAATATTCTGTCAGCTTGACAATCACTCAAGTATTATTGACATTCTCATAGCACAACGAGTTTCTTTTCTTTCTTTTGCGAAAAGAAAACTAAAATATAGTAATGACACAAAAGTATTGAGAGACTTCATATAAGATCATAGTGAACAACAACCATATATTTTAGGTTGGTATAGGATCAGGGGGCATTGGAAGCTATGGATTATTTGCACATAAAGAAAGGACTTCTCGAACAATATTTTAACGAGAGGAAGACAAGAAGATAAAAAAATGGACAATTACATGAGATAAAAGATGGATTTGAAAACCCTAGTGACTCGAACCCTTGAAGGGAAAGGCTTCCTTGCAAGGATCAGGGTAAGGAATCCTCTCCTCTTACTCCACATTTTCTTTCCAATTTATTTCTTCTTTAATAGGACATTGTCTGTAAATTATATGCTATGAATGTTTTCAATCGGTTTATTTGGATCAGATTTTCGTTTTTTCCGCTTGGAAGCTGGCATTATGAACCAAATTACCATTTAAAAATTTTTCTAGGATCCTTATTATATTTCCCTGGCCCCATTTTCTTAGACTCAAACTTTTGACTCTGATACACTCGCATTGTCGTTATATCAAAATTTTAGGTCTATGTGGACTGAAGACTTTCGAGATTGCATGTTTGTTTTGTAATGCATTTCAAAGTCTCATATTTTATTTTATTTTTATTTGTAGCCTTCTTTCTCTAATGGCCATGACATAGGTATCTTCCTTTTTGTAGTTATCTCGCTGGTATGCTTCATATATTTTCGAGTTAGGGTATATGTCTATATTTGGCTATTGTGGCCACCAGTTCAAAACCTATGTTTTTGTGTGAAATTCAATGCTAATGCTTCCAACTATTGTGATTGTCATGATTTTCTAAAAAAATTTAATTTTTATATTATTATATTTATTTTATTTTTATTTTTATTTTTTAATTTTTTATATTATTAATATTATTTATAATTTATTATTATTATATTATTATTATTATATTATATATATATATATATATATATATATATATATATTTTTTTTTTTTTTTTTTTTTTTTTTTTTTTTTTTTTTTTTTTTTTTTTTTTTTTTTTTTTTTTTTTTTTTTTATGGTTGTTAATGCTAAAAAAAGCTTCACCTCGCACTATATTTACTAGACAAAATGCAATTCTGAATCAACTTCAGGGTTTTTCAATTTGATAATATCCTTTGTTTCTACATCTTAATGAAATTGGAAGGAATGCTTTACCACAATTTTGATCACATTTTCACTTTTATTTTTTCGGGTAATTATTTGTCTTCTCTCTTAAGTTTTCTGCTAAATTTTACTGAAGTGCACTCATATTTATGGGTTTACAACTGAATTGATACAAATTTACTTGATTTAGTGTTTGGCCAAAGAGTCAAACAACAACGGCTTGGTGCCATGCAAAATACAAAAATTAGAGATTTTCAAGAAAAATATCTATATTTGTGGATTGTAGTTATGCATTAGAGATTACAGTGATTATAATGCAAATACATTGAATATACGGAAAAAACAAGGCCACATAGCTAGCGTTTCCCTGTCGCTTAGTTCAATTATTGAATTTTGAAATGTATGAACTAACTATTGTATTTGAACAAGGGCCACTTTGTAGATATTCTTGCTTATTTTAAGTATCCTTAAATCAGAGTAAGAAACAAATAAGACATACATGAATGAATGAATAAAGTGTTTTTAGTAGCCATAAAATATGACTAATGACCTGAGAGTTATTTGAACATTGAAACCAAAATTCTAGAACCATACTTCCAAACAAAAAAATGTTTCTACTAGAACTGGTAAAAAATATTGATATACGTTGAAACCAAAATTCTAGAACCATACTTCCAAACCAAAAAATGTTTCTACCAAAAATAGTAAAAAAAAATATTATTATCTTGCATTGGAAATATGCTAACTAAAACTGAGAACATATACATATATATAACCTCTTATCAAATTCTATTTTTACACAATATTACATTTGTTCAAATACATATGAATATGCTCAAGATAAACATCACAAATATATATGAATATACTAAATATGAACAAAAAGTTTATGTTCTACACAAGTGAAACGAACACTCAAGTAGAGATTTTTATCAAACACAATAAACGAACTAATAAATTAAGAAAATATTGATATTGTAATGTTTTATGTACTAAAGACACAATTACCTTATTAATTTTAGGTGATATAATTTTTAACAAAATTATGATATATATATTTTTTAATAATGTGTTTTTGAATGCATAATAATTTAAAGATATTTCAATTAATTTTTATTTGATTTTAGGCAAAATTCACTAGTGACAATTTGACCATGACTTACATAACTAGATTCCAATATATTGTAAAAAATATAAAAGATTTACATTTGCATTAATTACCTTATGACATTTCAAAATGAATGAAGTATTTGGCAAAACTCATATTAAAAATGTCATTTAAACAATATAAAATTATAATTTAACTAACCATTATATCAAAGACTTTGAAAATAAATATGATTAAAATCTTTCTCGATGAAAAATGAGTATTTCAAGAACCAATAGATTAAAAGTTATGTGATCTAAATATTGTAGGTACTTGTTTTTAGGCACCTTACTATTATATGGTCATGGGATGCAATTCAAAGAACATATTTAAAAATTTCCAATAGAATAAAATTTCCCATGGACCTCACAACATTGCCAAATGTCAAAATTTATGTTCATGGCATCGATGGTGAAATCACATATTTTGACTTGATGAAATCTCCATCCACACTCAATAGAATGGAGTTTCATCTGAAATCAATTCTAGTCATAGTGATTTTGACTTCAAATGTCTTTTTCTTGGCCTATGTCACCCTTAGAAATGAGAAATAATTTTCGAAGGTTATAGGATTTGTATCATTAGCCTTCCCTGTGCTACACAAATACACTTTTTTTGCTTTCAAACAATAAAAAAATGCATTACTCTTCAGTAAACTTCTATAGTAGTCCCTGTAATAGGCTAAAGCTACTAGATTTGGTGCTCATGCCTAATTTATTTACTACAAGATTGAAAATTAACTCTAAACAAAATTTACTCTTTTTTTTTTTTTAATTTACCACCTTAGAGATAATTTTCCTTATGAAAATAACCTTGAAGCCTTTAATAATATTAAAGCACATCTTAAACTAAATAGTGTTGGAATATGTCATGGTAGGTCCATTTAGAGCTTACCACTATGACACACTATTGAACAACTTCTCATAGTGACCTCTGTGAATAACTAGCACACACTTATTTTGTCTTTTGTCACTAACGTTTATCATTCTCCACTTAATAATCCAATGGATTTAGATATGTCAATCTTGATTATGTAATAATCTTCACACTTATTTAGAATTTGTTGCACTAAAATTTCTCAAATATATAAGAGTTTTCGTTAGACCATTTTTTGAGCAACCATGAGCAGTTAATCACTTAACAAGCAATAACATGTGTGTATTCATATTACTAGTTGACTACATCAACACTCTATTAAAAAATTAAGCTTTAATCAATGCGAGATTGCAAGGTGCAGATCTATGATATTGAATAAAAAATATTACAATTGACCACAACAATGTGGTTCTTTTTCATTTGGTATTCTCCATCCATTGGAAGTGTTGTGGATAGACCAACATTTTGGATTTGTATATAATGATTTTTAAAATACTGGATCAACTTATCTTAAGAGAATGACACCGACAACCTATTAACATATGTATCCCATCAATGATATAAATATGAAGTTTTGCACATGCATTTAGTTGTATCCTACCAATGAAATATGCATACTCAACAAAGAAAAGATATATACTACATGTTAGCTAAACAACATCGTGGGAAATATGATACACCACAATATTTCTTGATGCCCAACCATATTCAATGCCATGGTCAATTGCAAAATACAAAAGGAGCATCACCTCAGACCCAAATTTTTCAGTTTGGAATACATTTCAGTGTTGAATATAATAAAATCATTCCATCACCATCTCAATGCACATTCAACTATGTCGTTAATGACCTCATATGATCAAAGACCCCAACAAAAATCCATTTTTTAATTACTCAAGAAGATTACAAATCCTTGAACACATGAGTCAAACATTTACATTACAAAAATTTCATTATTGTGTTTTGGTTCTCCCACCTAGATTATTGTGTACATAATGGGGAAGAATTGTTTCCTTAATTTTTCTCTCTACTTGTTTATAGAGCTTTTAGATATCAAAAGTATGACCTCATTAAGTTCTTTGGGCATTATTATTTAAGTCTTACTTTATAAACTTCAACTAAATCAAAGCATTAAGTGCCTTTTAAAAAAATGTTAATGGCAACACTAGCTCACTATTTTAATCACTAGCTGATTTGACATTACATTACATGTCCTTAATTCAGTCTTCAAGGGATAACTAATTTTAAGACAAAATCGCATTAGCTGATTTCACATCATATGTCCTTAATTTTTCTAAAACAAAGTCAGCTCTAATCATTCAAGGCACATTGTATGGACATATTAGATGGATTCTCGGGCCTTCAACTGACAAACTTAGACAATTTTTTTTTCTTATCCCCTTAGTACTTGACTTGAATTTTTGATATTTTTGGACCACACCTCCCCTTTGGAGGCTAGTGGCTTCCACAAAAACTTAATTAGGAAGATGGAAACATATAGCTTCCAGTCGCTTCTCCAAGTCCACTTTCTCATCTTGTTCAAAGGTACTCTTCTCTTGGGTGTTGTCGATTAATTTCTTGCCTAAGCCTGTTTGGTCTGTTCCCTTGTGTGTCTTGTGAAGTAGGTCTTATCACATTTGATTAAGCAATATTTGTTTTCTCTTCTGTAAAAGAGTGCATCCCTGTCACATACATATAGGATTCCAAACATGACATCACATGCATTAAGTGGTGCTACATCACATTCCACCTCATTAGAAAAATAACATTTATGGACATGGTTGCGAATGTTCATATGTTTCCAATCCCAAGTTCATTAAGTAAAGTTGTGGAAATTCAATTGCATTGAGAAATGCTATTGAAAGGACATTTACCCTCTTATTTTTCACTCCAAGCTTGATCTAAAAGAATGCATTCCTTTTTCTACTGGCCCTCAACTCTTTTATGGAGTTACCTGAGACATGCGGTATGTGGGTTGGTACAAAATACAAATTCCCTCTTTTCTACTCTCTCTCTATCCACTCTCTTCTACTTTGCTCTACTATGGAAGAAAATGCACATGAATATAATGGAACCCCTTTTCCTCCTAGTGGTCTGGTTATAACACAACTTTATAGCCAAATAGGGGTTAAGTTTGACCCCTTTAATTCTCAACCAGAGTTACAACTTTAACGTTCTTAGTGTTCTTCATAGTCTCCATATGGGTAGCCGTTTTTTCATGAATAAGGGCGCTAAGGTGGCATCATTCCAAATTATGGTGGTCAATCATGATAGGTCAACTTTGAGGAGGCATAACTTTTGCATCCAAACTCCATGTGACGTTTTTGTTTTGTTTTTTTGTTTTTTGTTTTTTGTTTTTGCTTGTTTGTTTTTGTTTGTTTTTTGTTCTGTTTTGTTTTGTTTTTTGTTTTATTTTTTGCTTTTGTTTTTTGTTTTGTTTTATTTTTGTTGTTGTTGTTGTTGTTTTTTGTTTGTTTGTTTTTTTTGGTTTTGTTTTTTGTTTTTGTTTGTTTGTTTTGTTTTGTTTTTTTTTTTGGTTTATTTTTGTGTTTTGTTTTGTTTGTTTGTGTTTGTTTTGTTTTGTTTTGTTTGTTTTGTTTGTTTGTTTGTTTTTTGTTTTGTTTTTTCTGTTTGTTTGTTTTTGTTTTTTTTGGTTTTGTTTTGTTTTGTTTTTGTTTTTTTGCTTTTGTTTTGTTTGTTTGTTGTTTTTTTGGTTTTGTTTGTTTGTTGTTTTGTTTGTTTGTTTTTTTGCTTTTTTGTTTTGTTTTGTTTGTTTGTTTGTTTGTTTGTTTTGTTTTGTTTTGTTGGTTTTTGTTTTTTGTTTTTTGTTTTTTGTTTCTTCTTCTTTTAGTTTTAGTTTTTTGATTTTGTTTTGTTTTGTTTTTGTTTTTTGTTTTTTGTTTTTTGTTTGTTTGTTTTGTTTTGTTTTGTTTTTGTTTGTTTGTTTTGTTTTGTTGTTGGTTTTGTTTTTGTACAGGGTCTAGTGCCTAAGCAAAAAAGATTTGCCCCACCCAAAAAAACATCATTTAAGGCCTCAAACTGGCCCTAGAAGGTTTCAGACCCCAATTCTCCAAATTTGGTCCTATCGGTAAAACCATTCCTCAAAGTTAATTCCTTCAATTTTTCCACTTTAAAAACATCTAGATGGATGAATAATTATATAGGGATCCAATACAGATCAATTCCCTTTTGGGTTGTGGTTGCAACTATTTTACCTTTGTTTTTGGGTGCCTTTTTTATTCTTTTTTCTTACTCTTTGATGGGAAACTCAATATGGAAGCTTTCTTGTTTTCTTCATTTATGCTTCTACAATTTAGAAGTTGCATCTGCCTTTTGATATGATCATGTAAACCTTGAAGTTACTTTTAATACCATAGGTTCTTTCAAGTTTTATCCAACATGATGACTTTCTTTTAACATTCAGAACATTTTGTCCTTGTTTTTGCTGGTAACACTTACCATCTCATGGGTTGATCCTTGTCATGGCCTATGGAATAACATTGTGATTTGATCAATTTCTTGAAATGTTCCCCTTGAGTCACCAGGGATTTCTTGTCCAACTACAAAGCATTTACATAATTCTCATGTTAAATAAAAGCATGTTCAGACATCTTTAAACGAGCACTAGAGATTTTGTCATTCTTCTCTTATTCTATGCAGGGAGAAATATGCTTCTTGTTGCTTTAGCCTAATATTAAGTTTTCCAGCATCTACTTTTCCATAATAAGATGGAATTTTGAGCTTTTCCTTTTGCATGAATGGAACATTAGAAGATGAAAGAAAAAAAAATGTTATCACCTCATTTTGAGCTTTGCCTTTTGCATACTCTGTTTCCATAAACTGCAAACCATCTCAATCAATGTTCCTATGTTATGCTCCAATGGAATGATTATGTGTTTGAATCTTCTGATGAGAAGACTCTACCAGTGTTGGCTAGTTGATCTCTTCATATTTTCCATATTGGTTCAAGGCTCAACCTGCTGTGGTACCATTATAATTTTTAAATTGCTCAAGCTATGCCATTAGACAGTTAATAAAAAAAATCTTAGTGAAAGAGTAGTTATTCTACTGTCACTTGCAGTGTTAGTTCTCAAGTAATCTAATATTAGTAAAAAGGTAATTATTATATTGTCACTTGTAGTCTAATTGGTTCCAGTATTAGTTCAACAATGAACAAGTATTACTCTCAAATTACCCTTGAAAAAATATTAATTGAGAAAAAGCTAAGAAAAAATGCTCAGTTCATTAGTCATGTAGGAATATTATATATAATCCAAACATTGACATCACAAATGTTTCCTTTCTGTGTTTTTGCTCTTCTTCCTGAATTGTTGAGCACATAGTGGTGAAGAACTATTCTCTTTCACTGCCTTCCAAAATATTCCTTTAACAAATCCTTTTCTTTGTATTTTGTATGTTTGTTTTTTTATAGAGCTTTTCAAATACGTAGTCAGATGTGATCAAATATATTGACTCACTAAGTTCCTTTTTCATTATTATTTAAGACACACCTAATCAACTTTGATTAAATGAAACCATTAAGTGCCTTGTTTATTTAGGCAGTTAAAGACAACACTAGCTTGCTATTATAATCACTTGCCAACTTTACATTTAATGCCTTTAGTCAAGTGTCCAACACATATCTAATTTTATATTTTACTTTGATCACTCAAGACATCTCACATGGATATGTTATATATTACTTGTTACATGTATTATGTTCCTTAAAACCGACAAAATTAGGTCCTTTTCTAGCCCATCTACAGTTAGCAAATTTCTTCTTCTTATCCTTCAGGACTAGACTTAGAATTTTGATATGTTTCAGTTCAATTATTGACTATCAAGCCTTATATTCATTTATTTTGTCATTAGCTACTTTTGAGTGTGTGATTTCTTGGTATCTCTTTATATTCATTGGTGTGATAAATTATTCTAGATATTTGACATAGATTTGAATGGGACTTTATCTAAGTGGATGCTACAAAAGTGACAATCTTACTTCTTTATTGGATTCCCTAAAGCAAAGTTGAGAGCAAGTGTTTTTGAGGAAATTGAAGATGAGGATCGGGCTTTGGAAAGTGAAGATAGTGCTTCTCTTTCTTTACTTGGTGGTTGGAAGGATCAGGCTAAACAACTTCATGCCTCTCCATCAGGTGAATTTTTACTCATATGTTTTCATATTTAGACCAATGATACCTAGTTCGCCTTTGTTATATTTGGCTATGACATATGAAATGTTTTTCTATTATTAATTTATTTTGTCCATGAAAACTGCTTGATGGGTTTCATAGTTGTGTTGAACCTACATCGCATATAAAGGAATTGGAAGAAGGATTAAATTCTCAAAGTCAACTATCTTCAGCCACCACATTTAGATTGTAGCAAATGGTGTTTATGATTTATTGATTGTGCACGTTTTGTTGTACAAACAAGTTGTGTTTTTGTTGATATGATGTTCTACCCCTATAGACCGTACATCCTAAGTTTTGTATATTCCATAGCAAATGTTTAACAGTTGGAAAGTTATCCACATCCCTTATTTGGACAAGTAGGTAAACTGAACGTGCCTATGATTCCTTAGAAGAGGATAGGGACACTCTAGATACTTACTTCATATTGAAGATAGTCATTGAGTGTATCTTTGTCTAAGGTAAAATGTATGGTGAAATCTTACCTCAAATTTCAAGTGTATTTTGCTATCTATGTATATTGTTTTAGGGTTTATTTCACTATCTCTTGGTATAATGCCAAGTCACATGAGATTGTGACGGGACATGTGGATATGAGTATCCAACATGGGATAAATTGTCCCTTGAAATAGGAAAAGAGGGAGATGTTTCTTATATAGGAATATATAATTTAAAATTTTATATGCAAAAATGAAATATGGACATAAAGATCCCTTTTATAGGGTAGAACCTTAAATTGTGGATTTTGCATTGCTATTTGATGCTATCAAAATAAAAATGTATTGGGACTCCTATTGGAACTAAGTAGGCTATCAAATTATAAAATTATGCATATTTAAACTATGCAATATTTTGTTTTATATTCTTTCAAGTAGTGAATTTTCTCATCTGTAGAGAAAATGCATCCTCTCTCAAAGAACATAGGTAATATTTATTAGAATACTAAATACACACCAATATGAAATTGTTTCCCCACTGTGCCTTGAGGTGATAACTAGTTATTATGGGACTATGGGTAATGTTTCCATGGCATGGTTGGCTATGATATCAATCGACAACTGAATTCCTCTTCAATTGGTGTAAATTATTGCTTTAGATTGTAAAATCTAGGTGAGTCTAAGCAAAAAGTGATGCTTGTACTAAAATGAAGAAGATGAATGTTCCGTGATGGACATAACTAACTTGGACACATTGGGACATTCCTAGAGCATGTGTTAGACACATGTTTGGTGTGTGTTGTTATGTACCATGTGCCCAACATGTGGGATATAGACTTGCAGGTGCCGGTGGACGTGTCATATTTCCTATGTATTTTTAGATATGTTTTGTGCAATATTGTGGCAATAGTGCCAATTCAAATTTTTGGACACTACATGTGCTATTAGAGTTACATTGTAAAGCCATGGTGATGTACAATAATAGCCAACACATCCTAAATTTTGTACTGTATTCCATCCTAGGTTTTGTAATGTGTTATATGCATAGTCAATGTTGGCAATATAGGGAGGATAACACATGCTTTTTATAACAAATGGTTCTTCTTATTGAAGGTAGTTTCATAGTGTATCCCTCATTTAGGATAATTGTGTGGTGAAACCCTATCTTTTACTATGAATGCCCATTTTTTAGGGTTTTTGTGACTATTGTTATTTGGATGGGTTTCTCCAATGTATTGTAGCGGTAACATCTGTTCCACTTTCCACCTTTAGAGACATTGCACATGGTATTAGAGCTATGATGTTATGAAGCTATTGCAATGTACAACTACATGAATTGTTTATCTGATCATGCTTTCATGTCAATTTTTCTCTAACTTCCATTAGAGAATAGTAGTTTTCCATGCCTTGATTTCATTTGGTGAATAATGGAGTTGTGGCTAGTGAAATATATATACATTTTCTGTTTGGAGCTATTTGTGGGTTGAGTATTTCATGGATTTGGTATTAGGAAATTATTTACTCTTGGTCTTATACTTTTTATAATTCTTTGTTACACTTTTGAGGAAAACACTATAGAAGAAAATGTGGGAACTTCTACTTTAAGTGTGTTCAAGTAGACATATTTACGTTGACACATGTAGTGAAATTTTTAAGGACAAGGACGAGATTAGGACAATATGTTTCCATCGACAATAACAACCTTGAACAAACCTTTGTCGATCAAATAGACATTTTGTTGCTTATCGTACAACATATCTCTCTAACACGACTATAATTATGGACTATGGGATGATGCTTAAACTATTTGTCTTGTCTTCTGAGGTAGTATTTAAATTGTGCAATCAAGCCTACCAAAGTTGTTGACGTTATGATGCATGTGTTTTCCTTGATAGCAAATCACTTGTAACAAAACAAGTATATGGTAACTAGATGAATCCACAGGTCAGTGCAGAGGTGACAGAGTGATGAAATAGAATAAAAAAATGATGGGACAAAGGTTTACAGATCAAGGCCAGAAGCTTGATACGGGTGAATATTTGAATATCTATACGAGAGTTCGTGAAGGCCAAGTCATGTATCCACGCGATTTTAATGAAGCAAAGGCACGTATAGTTTTTGCACCATGGTATTCTAAAATACCAGGGGTCTTTACCATGGTATTGGCCTATAGTAATGAGCGCGACAAGGGATATTGATCCGTCAAAGACTACCATTGACATAACTATGGTTTTGACTTGTGATATTAAAAAAGGCTAAACTATATAAGGTGGTGAAGATCAAAGTGTGCAAGGTGTGAAAGTGATCGAAATCTTATGAATAGTTAGATCTAAAGCAAATATGCATGTTATGGGATTTTGATGCTTTGCTTGATCTAAACTAAGTATGCACTTGAGAGTTTGATGATGGATAAGATCCAATAGATTTAAGATGACTATCATGACTGTGATATGATTTGATTTGTGTTGATGGTGTCTTAATGCGTGATTTGTCTGTATATGTTGAGATTTGGGTATGATTGAAGTTATATGTTGCAACAAAGAAGTGATTCTGAATTTGCAAATATGAACTTGGGTTCTATAGCCTGAGAAGAGTGTATACATGCAGGTTCATTTCTTCAAATCTGCATACATAAAGGAAACCTAAAATCTACAGATCGGTACGTAGGTTGGTCTCGGTGAAGTCGTGTATACACGCAGGTTTGTTTCTTCAAAGTCACGTATATAAAGGAAGTGTTTCTGTTCATAAATGACTGATCAACCATTAGTGTTGCTATTTATCTGTTGTCTGTCAATGATGTCTTCATGTTGATCTAGGTTGAGTGATAATGTCTGAAGTAGAACAATGAATGATGAAGTTGAATTTGTTTACATGTTGATTGTTTGAAAATATTATTGATGTTGCTGATTGTATGAGGGTTTTGGAGGCTAAAATAATATTTCAAAATATCTTTGGTCAATTCTGTGTTTGATTCAAAATCACAATTTTTCAATTTTCAGTATATTAAGATCTGTATGCAGGTTTCTCTATAGAAAAGTGTGTATACACACGGCTTTCCTTAAGTGAAGTAGCGTAGTGTACATTTTGGCATATGAATGATCAAGGTTGCAGTTGATTCTGTGTGTTGATGCAATATTCTAAGTTTATTTCTATGATGTGCAGTATGATGTTTGATATTCTGGTTACAGTAATCTGACTGTTCCAATTGATTGGTTGAGTTTTGATTAAGTTTCAGTTGATTGAGTTTCAATGATTAGTTGATTTAGTTGTGTCAGAGATTGATGGTTATGTTACAGTGATGTGTTACAATTTGATTATTGATATTGATCTTAAGTGTTGGTAGTGGGTCCAGTCTGAAAATTTAATGAAATGTGGTCTACAAATTATGATGTGTTGTGGCAGGTGGATCTAGTGTGAAAATTTATGAAACATGATCCCCATAATTGAGGGAGTTGGAGCTTCCTTCCAGTGGTAGTTGGTAAATTAGATCAGGGGGTTGGAGCTCCCTTCCAATGGCATTTGGAGAACACGTGAATGTTGTATCCTTCTACATGTTGGTGCCTGCGTACTGGTACAAGTTTATGCCAGTACAAGAAATAGGGGGTTGGAGCTCCCTTCTAGTAGGAGCTAGAGAGCGAGTGAAGGTTGTAGCCTTCTGCAAGTGGGTGTCCGCATACTGGTATGAGTCTACACCAATACAAGATTGTAAAATGTTTATTTTTTTTATTTTTTTTATTTTTTTTTTTTAAATTTTTTTTAATTTTAAATTTAATTTTATTTTTATATTAAAAAGATGGCAGAGACAACAACATCAGGTGTTTTTTTTTCCCACATTGGGTTTCCACCTTAAATCCTGGGGTTCATGTGTGTTGATTATGTGTGATACTTTATTCTTCTCTTACTGCACCTGCTTACTACTTATCAAATGCTTGATAAACCTCCTACATTTTGGTTTAAGTCTAATAGATACAAATTAGTTGTTTTACAAGTTTACTAAGCATATGCTAGTTCCTTTACAATAGTCACGCACATATGCAAGTTGGGTTTAGTAAAGTCACGTATATTTCAGAAAAGAAAATGATTATTGTGAGTTTTTTAAAATACTGATTCACGCCCCCTCTCAGTATTTTTCCCAACAAAAGTTAGCTGACATCTCCAATATTGAACAGTCACAATCCCAATAGATTTATCCTAAGTAGATATATTCCTACATGATTTAGTTCAGTGTAAGGTGTTACTTCTACAATTTGAAAAATGAATGTTGATTTAATGACTACATGATGAAACTCATATGAAACTTGTGCCACACAAATTTCCAGAAACAATATTTTTTTATTGAATTCTGAACTTAAATTGATACAAAGGTACATAAGTGGAAAAACTTAATGTCACATTACATCTATAAGGATACAACAATTTTTGTTAGTGATGCAACTTAGAGGAGCGAGAGGTGGAGGAGAACCTCAATTTTTGATGTCCCATCTAACTTTGGAGTTAGGGATATCCCTCTCCAACTTTTTCAACTACCCTGATGAGAAATTCCATGATAACTTTGTGAGGGAAGTGATTCAAACAAATATCTCAATCTCTACACGTCCCTTCCCATACGGATGCCTTCAGGAAGATCATAAGTTCATATATGTTGCATGTCCCATTTGATTTGGGCAACAACCACCACAAAGAGACCCACGATACTTTAAGTTCCAGATCAATGTCCCTTGGGTTTCCCCCTTTATCCCCCTTATAGGTAGACCAAGATCCTAGAGACACATGAGGAATTGACGTTGTAGGATATAGGTTGCACAACATGACACTTATAGATAAATAAACTCTAGGTGGCCTCTAGGTTGGGCTTCCCCTGTCTAGTAGACTACTTAGTTTCATTCGAGCATCCAAGCTTCCATTCAGAGTTACTTCACCATGTCCTTGGATGTTATGAGAGTTTTGATTCCTCAATCCCGTGCTCCCCCCAAGATCATGCATCCATTTCCTTTCACCCCTTCCCACTTCCTGGAGGATATTATCCAGAAGTGCATTGGCCCTTTTATAGTATTTGATGAACCCTATGAGGAGCCTGATTCTAGCCCCCCTTTCTCGTGCTTGGTAGCTAGTTCTAGCTCTAGGAGAATTTGACATCTGCTTTTTTGTTCAACACCCAAAATCACCTACTTCTAGCATCTTTCTTGCACTTGCACATTATTTTATAGCTTCTGCCATTCACACATTTTCTTTTAGTTAGGCTGGTTCTTTTTTTTTTCTCCTACTTTCAATATTATTCTAGGAGTTACTTCCACACTCCAATTTCATACCTACATTAAATGTATTATTTTAGTCCCATTAGCATAAATTTGTTGTAATTTGTTGGACATCAATGAAATTATGTAATGATATCTTCTCAAGGGTTTTATAAACATGTCTACCACTTGATCTACACTCTTACATTATTGCCACTCAATTTTCTCTCCTTCCTGTAATTGTCCTTAATCATTCGAATTGCACTTTGATTTTCATGGAACAAAGATGTTGGAGAATTCTATCTCACACTAATATCCGTTTAAATTATTTTCATCCACGTTGCTTTGCATGTCACAACCAATGCTCTCTTGTATTTTTCTTCAATGGAAGACATCACAAAAATCTGTTGCTTCTTACTATGCCAGGAGGTCACTAGGGTTCCCAACTGAAGTGTGTTACTAGATATTGGCCTTCTATCCTCTACATACCCAACCCAGTCAGAATATGTTTAATTTTAGCATGAAATCCTTACTCATACTATATTCCAACGTTCAACCTCCAATTCGATGTTCCTATATTATACTACAAAATTCGCTTCAGGTCCATCTAATGACTCTTTGCATCTGCAATATATCTCAACACTATGCTAACTAAAAAACTTACGTTAGCATGAAAAATGGTCAAATATGTTTAATTGCCAAGTAATTGTCTGTACATGGTTGCACTCATTGGTTTTCCTACTTCATTGTTGCTCAAATTCAATCCAAATTCCATGGGAGTGTCCATAAGCATCCAATTATCCATTATGAATTTCCTAAACTAGCGTAGATCCATGTTAACCATGAATCTATCCAACGCCAAAAGTGATCAAATCTCTTGAGGTGTATTTATTTTATCATTTACAATGGATATAGGCTGGTTGTAGTCGTACTCAAATCAATATCTAACTCAAAATTCAAAATTTATGCATATATGGATATGTAAAAATACAATTTTCATTATTGTCAAGGTATTTATATTTTCATTGTAACAATATTTCTTTGCAAATATAACATCTATAATATTTCTATATATATGTGTAAATCTAGCCTCACTCTTTTCATTTATATATATAGTGGTTATTATATGAAGTGTACATGTAAAATCTCTTTCCCTTTCATATATATTGAGATAAGTTGTAGGGGGTATAAGGGCATGCATGGGTGATTATGAAAACTAGTAAACAGTGAGGGATGATATTATGTCTAGTTTGGCATGAATGCCATCATCATGTGTAGTCTAGCGTGAGTTGAATTAAGCTTGGTTTGGCCTATACATAATTTTCTATTCTTACCATTAGCAAGAGGGCTCATTACTCATTACACTTTAGAGCAAGATTGCATGCCCATAGAGTTATGAAAATGTAGTGAGAGTCATAACTAAAACATTGTTAGCTATGGAGTGGTTAATGTAAGTAGCTTACTGTCCATAAATGAAAGACTCTTATGGGAAGCCTATAATAGTTATATCCTTTCCCTAATACTTTGGCTTTGAGTACACAATATTAATAACACAAGGGTCACATGTCATCCAAGGCTGATTAAGACTACATTAAAAATTAATTCCACAAGAAAATTGGCTTTTTTTGTGGTCTATTCCACCAAGTATAAAGAGTTCACTAGGTTTAAACCTTTCCAATGGAGCAATATGTGTTGGACGGTATAAATGCAAGATTTACACCAACATTTAATTTGTCAATCTGGGTAAGTAAACTTAGAGGCGTAGCACAATATATGCCAGAATATGACCTCAGGGGTCTGTCAAATAAAAACCAAGCTCTTGCAAGAAATTCAAAAAGGCATCATTCAGGAAAAAGGAACAAGACTCTTCAAAGCATAGTAAACACACTGGCAACCTACTTCTGGCTCCTCTTCTAGGTTGAGTTGACTCCTGCAGTAAGTCTTCCTCAGTTGTCCAGGGGACAAGGGAATGTAGGCTCCATTCAAAAGAAAGCGATTCAAGAAATAAAGAATGCAAAAACCTCTTAAAAGATTACTGCTATGTTGCAAAGATGAAAAACATGAAATAAGATATAAGGCAACTTATTTCCAATTAATCTATTGAAACCATTGAAATATTTTAAAAGACATCTAAATTATACTGCTTCTCTGGAAATGATTCAATATTCAAGTTTACGGAAAGTGTGCATTTGTCTTTGTTACAAGTTTTCCTTCCTGGCCTGAATCATCGTTCCTGCAATGCAACAATGTTCCTGCACTGGAATGATGTTCTTGTACTAAAACAATGTTCCTGCATTGGAAGTATGTTCTATTCCTACACTAAGTATATTGGCCTGAAGCAACAATCAATTACGATGAAGGGATATAAATTTTTAACCTTAAAACATTCCAAGAATTCTTTTTGAGCAATTCGCTTGCCAATAAAACAATATGTTAATCTTTCCTTATGCTAATCTTGGAATTTAATTGTTAAAATTTCAAGAATGAATGTTTCTCTTCATAGTGTAGGAATCATTCTCGTATATTAAATAGTTTTAAGGCAGTCATGAGTTTAATCAAACTGAACTATTAGTAAACCATAATATCCTTTAGTCATAAAAATGCTTAACGATATCATTAACTTCAAATGTCCAGAGCAATGAAATGAAATTACAAAATAGAATTATGGAATGAGATTGCAAAACTGCATCAAATCACACTTAAACACCATGCAGCTATCAAACAAAATGCAAAGAAATCTTAAGAGGAATGGGGCAATGGAATGGTTGGTAGGCCCAACCACCCAACTCGTTGCCCTTGTAGTAATTAAATCACAGCGCCAGGAGATTCAAAAGAAACATAAATGTAGATAGAATACCAGAATATATATTAATCTCGAAGTCCTGTTACATAATTATGGAATGATGCAATGCTGGCTCCAGTGGTCCCTTCGAGGGATCATCCCACTGGGTGCACATGCTCCTCCTTCCCTGCATAATTAAATTCGATCCCTCTTCTATAATGAAATGCGATTTACAAAAATACTATCCTCTCACACCTACATAACTCCTTTATTTTATAATATCTTTACATGTTAATTTTGGCTTTAGACAAGCCATTCCTTAAGAAACAACATGGGGATTGAATCCTAACTAATTATCATGAAATGGAATATCAGTACAACCATTTCCCTATTGAAAAAATGAACATTTGATACAATTTCCAAATCTGGGCATTTTCTGGAATTCTGGAAAAATTGGTATTTTTAACAAACTACCTCCAAATAACTCTTCGTATTGCCCAAAACATGATGAATTTTAGAAATCTATTTGATGCTTAGTCAATTTGGTAAATTGGGACCAAAACCCATGTTCTAGAATTTCTCTATTCACCTTCACCCGCACGGAAATCGAGGAAGTTGGTAGTCTGGAAACTGTTGCGAATTCGAGGCTGAAGCATTAATTATTCCCTAAATATAAGTCTGTACGACCTGGGCGTATCTTGACTCATGTGGAAGTGTTCAAAAAATATTTTGAACAAAAACCTCTTTCATATTTTCCTAGAAATGTGTCAATGTATGAAAGCCTCAAATTGGTGCAGGAATGTCATTGTAGAACTAAATTGGTGCAGGAATGCTGCAAAATCTGAATTGGTGCAGGAATACTGTAAACTCTGAATTGGTGTAGTAATTCAATGCATGGTTCAGGAATGTTGTATGATATAGGAAGGTGAATGCAAGACCAAGACTTGTTGGCATATGCATAAAAACATGATCAACTTGGTTTTAAACAGTAGTTTGAGAAGAATCTTGTACTGCAATGGATGTGGCAATTTCTTGTTACATCTACGAGCAAGTAAATGGTAAGCACGACTTCTCCTAGGGAATGTCAAGGTCCATGCCAAGCTATCAAAGCCAACAACATTAGCATATCTTGTACTACTGGTACATGAACACTTGGTACGAGAACTGCTAGTACATGAACTGTTGGTACAGGAACTATTGGTATAGGAACTGTTGGTGAAGAAACTATTGGTGTAGGAACTGCTGGTACAATAATTGTTAGTGCATGAACTGCTAGTACAAGAATTGTTGGTGTAGGAACTGTTGGTACATGAATTGCTGGTGTAGGAACTGTTGGTGCAGGAACTATTCACCTGCCACAAAGAGAGTCTATCATTAATGACATTTTCACATTAAATACTCTTCAAATTAACAAAACAAGAAGAGTTCATAGATAAAAATCTGTCAGCTCTAAATGCCTCTAAATAAAAAATTAATAATGCGTAAAAAGAATAATAATGATTATAGACACTTAGTACAAGCATAAATTAGTCAGTAAAATCATGAAAATCTGGACAAAATGGAGGCTCAACAATATGGCACAAGGTTTTTGAAGTTATTACTCATTCCCTAAACAATACTACCGAACAAGTTAGACTCTTGACATAATATTTATTCTTATAACAAAAAGATATTACATCCCAACATAAGTATCAATACAAAGACTGATAAGATTTGTAAAGAACTCAAGAAAATGCAGCTACACGTAGTGGAATTTTTAAATCCAACTAGCTATGGCTTTGTGCATGTGTATCTAGTGCAGAAATATAGTCACACATCCATTGATGAAACCTGCAAGCAAGAAAGGTGAGCATGAAGAAGGTCAATTTTTTTTTTTAAATGTAGATACATGTAGTGGAATTTTTAAATCCAAGTAGCTATGGCTTTGTGCATGTGTATCTAGTGCATAAATATAGTCACATATCCAATGATGAAACTTGCAAGAAAGGTGAGCATGAAGAAGATCATTTTTTTTTTTTGAAAATGCAGCTACACTACCTATAGTGGAATTTTTAAATCCAACTAGCTATGGCTTTGTGCATGTGTATCTAGTATAGAAATATAGTCACACATCCATTGATGAAACCTGCAAGCAAGAAAGGTGAGCATGAGGAAGGTCATTTTTTACTTACTTATTTATTTTTAGTTTTTATTTTATATTTTTATTATATATATATATATTATATTTATTATTATTATTTTTTTAATTTTTTTTCAATATGATGTCAGGGGTATTGAAACAATTTTTTCGTTCTATATCAAGTTGGTCAAATTTGATTCACCAAATGTGAAGTGGAGGGAACAAAAAAGACTCCCATGATTGGATTCTCATCTAACTTGTATGAAACACATATTTTGGTCCCATCCAAAGTGTCCAAAAATTCCAAAATGTATTTGAAACACCATTGGTCGATCTATACAACTCTAAATCTGGAAACAACATATGGTACAACTTTGGAAATGCCACATAGTACAACTGAAAATGTTTTTAAGGCATCTCAATGATTTTTAGTGACATTTTAAGTTCCTTCTTTCGAATTTTTCAGACCCACCCCAATGCCCATGAGGGCCATGGGATCCATAGGGAAGTATCACCATACCCACACCAATGATTCTTTAACACAAAACATAGATACATAATTGACGTCTAAATATTTTATCGTCTTGGTGATTACTGGTGATATTAAATAAAATTAAAAGGTAAAATAAATGAGAATGTCAACTTTCACTCAAATATTTAACATTATCATTAATTGATTCAGGATGTTTGAGAGTGGTTCCAAACTCATAAGACTTCATATGGAAAATTAGAATTTCATATGAGAGTATGAAGTTAGCATTGATCAACCAACCAACTCCCAAATATCATGTTCTTGGAATGAATATTAAGTAATTTGATTATGAAGCTCAATATGACATAACAATGTTTCTAGCCTAGCTTAGAATATGGAGAGAATCTCTTTTGTCTATGATAATAATTTTGTGATTTGGTAATTAAACAGTGGGCTACTTTGATTGGTTGGGTGAGAGATGAGTTATTTGAGCTTTATACATAGGTCTCAAGTTGATTCCCTATGCTAGCCACCTTTGTTGCATCCCTAACTCAATGTCCTTAACTAGTTAGATACCATATTCAGTACCAATGAGTTTACAATGGGTACCATCAACAAAATGTAGGGGAGTGCCTAGGAGACCCCCACAAAAGTTTTCCTTGGAGAAAAAAATGTGATTTACTGGACTATGACTCATCTTTTCAAGAGGAGGAAGAAGAATTTACTAAAGGCCATGTTCTTAGGAGGTATAGTAGCGACTTTTATATTGGGACTTAGTTTCATGTTCATGCTTTTGGCTTGGGTTGCATATAGGAGTAATTTTATGCATTAATGTACCAAATAATTTTTTTGCAAGGTGTAATGAAATAAATTATTTGTTGCCTTGGGATGTTTGTACTTTATAAATAATTCAAGTAGGATTGGGCCTCCCTCAACGTAAAATGCCTAGTTGGTGTTGGTGGCAATGCAGTGTGAGCAGTGAAAATGATTCACATTAACAAGTTTATTCCACCAAAGAAATCAACATGCTAAAAATTTATTCAAGGTATCAAAATCCCCCTTCACCTGTTTGACATAAACAATAAAAAGGAAAATAACATTTGATTTTCAATCTATGAAAGTTTTAAGCCCGAGTGCTTGGAATATACAGTCAAATTCTATTTGGACGTTCTTGTCAACCAATAGTGATTGTGATCTCTCAATTATGTTCACTGCGATTATGATTTGTGGTTGAGATGAAATGGTTGAGCGTGTATTTTAGAAATTCATGTCTTCCAAGACTTTTTGGGCATGCTTCCAAGTTATAATTAACTACCTTTCACTACCCCCTCTCTCTTGGAAGGTCCTCTCCTAGGGGACACTTGGATGATTAAAAATCGATCTATAGAGCACACAATTTGGAAAATAATGATGTCAAGTTACTTTTCATGCAGAATTGTGCCCTCTTTAACCTAGCCATCTCAGCGTCTTTTCTCAAGAATTGGCTTGGCTTTGTCAAAGTCAAATTTAGTTTTTCCCTACAAAGATGTAGTGTCTCTCCATGTTGGGACAAAAACCCCTACACTTGGATTTTTTTGGTCTTTCCTAGAATAGGATTATGGTTGTCATTATGTTGTCAAATTGTTCACTCTCTTTGTTCCATAATGTAACTATTTTATACCATATAGCAATATATTATGCATTTCTCAAATAAATTGAAGAGTTTTGAGAAAAATTATGTTTATTAAGACAATATTGATAACCCGACTTGATCTGAAAATGGGGCACTTAGGCTTCTTGTCTAACTTACAAGAACTTCTCCCACTTCCAAAGCTTATTATTCCCAAGTCTTTATGATGAACCAATGCGGAGTTAATAATGTTCTTGAAAATAAGGTGTATTCTTATTCTTATCTTTGACTGTTTATGTGCTCTAAAATTTAGTTGTTTATGCTGATACAACATATATCTAACAATAAACAATGCAGCCATAAAACAAACACATAAGACAACAATTTAATTAGAAGTTCACCCAAAACTCTTTGGCTACGCCTCTGTGAGCTCTAGTCAACTCAACTAGGCTCTCTGGGATTATGGCAAGGTCCTTTTTACAAGCTCTGTGGCTCAACTCCATTGGTTTACATAGAACACAATGGGTTTAGACACCATCTTATCCCTAGCTTTGAAGCTCTCAGCTTTGGCTATGGCTCTTGGCTTTGGCTTTGGCTCTTGGCTCTTGGCTCTGGCTCTGGCTCTTCGGCTCTGGCTCTAGCTCTCTGGCTTTCAACTCCTTGCTCTCAATTGAGCTCTCTGCCTCCTTTGAGGTGTTTTTCTAGCTTTTCGGCTACCCCAGCTGTTTCTCTGCATTTCATTATCCCTTTGCGGCTCTGCGACTTCTCTTCTCCCTGTCAGTTAGACTGGCCATCTAGCTCTGCGATTTTGTGGCTTCAAAATGCATCATTGCATGTAATAACGTCTTCTATAGCATGGCATGATGATCAAGAGTGGTTATAGAAGGAAATGGGGCCGTTTTATAGGAAAAAAAACCTGAAAACTGAGAAAAATCCATTACACAGAGTTTTATGGAAAAATACACTATCGGGAATGATTTTTGGACTTGAAACCCCATTCAATCACCCCTAAAATCCCTCTTGGGTCCGCCATTAGGCGTTATATTGCATCGTGTTAGTGTATTGGGAAAAATCCCAAATACAAGGGAAAATACGTAAAAAACCCAACAAAATCCTTTCTATCGTACTTAAAAATTTGTCACATCCACCCTATAAACACATCGAGTCTGCCTTGGGTCACTTTCATAGCTCTATCGTCGATCTGGGTGATCTCTAATCCAACGGTCAACATGCGGTTTTAGGTGGCTTAGGAATATGAAGGTTACCCCCCCCTGAAAAGGCGGTTTTCCTCTCTCCTCCACCAGCCATGCATCGTTCATTGTATGGGATTGGGCGGAGTTGGCCCAATACCATTTATCACTCGAGGCCCACCCAAAATCCACCTTTACGGAACTCAAATTTTATAGATCGCGCCTATAATTCCCCTTCGGGTCTGGCTTTATCTCTTTCCTTTGTATTTCAGTTTTTACACCGAAACACACTTTTACACAGGAATGTCCCTTTATGGTGGAACTCAAATGTTATTAAACCCTGCCTATAAAGTCCATTAGGTCTGGTGTTATTTCCCCTTGTACATCGCTGCGATGCGATGTTGTGATGCGATAAATCGCAATTGCAAGTCTCATTAGCTCGAGGCTTCGACCTTTGCCTCATGGCATCACCGATACCGATTTTCCGATCGGATCATCGACAATCGACATATCGCAAATCACAATCGCCGAGTCCAGGGTCTCGATATCACATACATACCTACCTCCGACCCGATACATCAGATCGGTCAATCAAGGTTTCTTCTGATTTCCGCTTAAGTCCGCTCTTGGACCCTTTCCGATGTGATTTCCCTTTATAAGGGTTTTTTTCCCATTTTAGGTGATTTTGCCTCTTTTTCTAAAGAACAAAGGGCATCTTCTTTCTGCGATAACTTCTGCATCCTAAGTCCATTTTTTCCAATTCAAGTTGCAGTAGATTTAGAATGAAAAGATCTTTACAATGGGGCTTTTTCCAAGAACTTCCTTGGACTTTCATTTTCCTCTATGAGGAACACTTAGACTTAGAAGTCTATCCAAAATCCATTTTGGATCACGCCTTCCCACTAAAAGAACTTTTGGTCTCCAAAAGACTGATATACTGATCTGAATAGTAAATGAGAGTAACAACACCCTCTTCTTTCAGCCTCCACACACTTGTCTTGCATAGTGCCTCTGAACCAAAGTCTCTGACCACTTCCCTTCCTGGATGGGCTAGTCCTCCTGGGAAGAACTATCTTCCTTCTTGCCTTCCTGCAGAACTTCTGCTGAAATGGTCATAAAAGGTAGTTTGAACTTCTCTGCCTTGATCAGTGATCCAAGGTGGCTCAAACAAATTTGAAGTACATATGCTCCACAAAATTTTCATTTGTACCTGTTTGAAAAGCTGTCAACAACAACTGTTAACAACAACAGAAATACAGACAACAACTGGATGGCCTAAACTCATGCTTCAACAAAAGAAACAGATTTCACCTCTAGTGAACACCTCCATGTCTTACATCTACATACAAATGATGGACTAGATAACAATCCCACAAAACATGCCTTTAAAAAAATGACCCTTCAAGTCAAGCATGTAGAAAAAGGCCATTAGAACTCTTTTCCAAAAGATGAAACACTTCATCATTATCTCCATTTGGAGACCACATCAAGTTTTCTCAAGTCAATATCACATCACAACATGTCAAAGCAATCAACCCTGCAAGTTAATTACACATACATGTTCAAATACAAGGACAACGTTAACATCCCTATGTTCATTCACAACATTCTCATGCATGCATTTCATCCTTCAACTTTTGCTTAAGAAAACTGTACTTTCAAAGCTGAAATGAAATATAATGTTGCAGAAAAAAAGTGAGTCTCCTGCTCAACTTCTCCATTCACCTACTAGGTAAAATCCTGCAACTTGCACCCTCATTAACAAAGAAATGAAAATAGGTGCATCAATAGACATGCAACCTTAATCAGATAAGAACTCTAACCGTTTCTTACCAATCCATTTCAAAGGTACTACCTTTGTCTGCACATCAACATCAACATGTGAATCATCCTGAGACACATTAGTCATGGAATCTTCCTTTCCATTTCTGCCATCTTCTCTTTCCACTTTCTTCAGCTTTTGTGGAAGCATTGCTGGATTCAGAGTCCAACACTTTGCAAAAATATGTCCTTGCTTATGGCAGTAAGTGCACTGTATGTGCATCCTCTTGATAGCATGATTTGCCTTGTTCAATGGACCTTTGGCTTCTTGCTTTTTTTCCTTCAAAATTTTCCTGTACGTGGCCATTCTCTTCCAACATCTAGAAACATTGTGGTTATCCAAACCACAAAGGAGCAAGCAAATCTTTTCCCATATCTATGTGGAAATTTATCATGCTTTGAAAAATCAAAAGGAATATGTTTAGAACCAGATTTATACCTTTCTCTTTCACCTTTATTGCCTTCATGAGGAGGTGAAGCAAATGAAGAGGTGGCTCCCTAGGCTATCAGAGTTTTCCCGACTCTTTGGTTCAAGTGTGTGCTTTTGAACACCTGCATCCTGCAAATAATGTTTCTAGCCATTGCATTCCTCCTATATACAATCTTCACACTCTGTAATGAAACTCCTTCTTGGAGTTGTTTCAATGGCCTTCATGGCAACTTTGGAACTTTCCCCATAAGCTTGTCTATAGCCAAGACCCAAATACTTAGGTGTTTCCTCAATCATTATTGGCTCAACAATACCTTGTGCATGTCTACCCAAGCCTTTTCCTTCATAGCCCATCTTGGACATTAGCTTGGAACACATGCCTCTAGTATGTTTTTCAAAAGAACCAATATAAGCATTCTTAGAGGAATTTGAAGACAAACTGGAATGGTTTACCTCTTCTTCAAGCTGATACTTGACCAAGGCTTCTTGTGCAACAAAGAGCTGTGCCCCCAACTCATGCATCCTTTCCATGTTCATATTAGAAATATGACATTGCCTCTCCATTTCCTGTAATTTGTCAGAAATCATCTACTTCTCTTCCTCCACAGAATTCAACTGATCTCTAAGTATGCTGCTCTTGCTTTCATCCTCATACATTTATCTCACCATATCCATCATGGTGGCCAAATCTTCCTTCATGTCCTCATCAAAGACTCTTGTGAAGAAAGAAGAATTTGAGGACTCACTTGTAGGAGTTGTCATTATACCAACGAACAAAAGAACTTCTAACAAGAATAATAAAGAGCTTATTCAGCAACCTTTTGCAACAAACCTCTTGTGCTTCAAGGATTGTCTTGAGGTCTTTTGGGATAGAAGAATGCCTTCAGCCCTTCTTCCTTCTTGTCCTTCCTGGACTGAGCTATCAATAGCTTTCCCTTCGCCTCTACAAACTCAAACAATAGTCAGTCTGCAAACAAGCATACAATCGACCTTTGACTATTTAAACAACTTTCAGACAAGCAATCTTTGCTTTGACAATCAAGCATTCTAATATAACCTTCTTTGAAGGTGGGGGTTGATCAATCTCAAGCTTCGATACCACCTGATCTGAAAATGGGGCACTTAGGCTTCTTGTCTAACTTACAAGAACCTCTCCCACTTCCAAAGCTTAAATTATTCCCAAGTCTTTATGATTAACCAGTGCGGAATTAATAATGTGCTTGAAAATAAGGTGTATGCTTATGTTTATTTTTGACTAATTATGTGCTTTAAAATTTAGTTGTTTATGTTGATACAACATATATCTAACAGTAAACAATGCAGCCATAAAACAAACACATAAGACAATAATTTAATTAGGAGTTCACCCAAAACACTTGGGCTACGTCTCTATGAGCTCTATTCAACTCAAGTAGGCTCTCTGGGATTATGGCAAGGTCCTTTTTACAAGCTCTGTGGCTCAACTCCATTAGTTTACATAGGACACAATGGGTTTAGGAACCATCTTATCCCTGGCTCTGAAGCTCTCAGCTTTTTGACTCTCGGCTCTGGCTCTGGCTCTGGCTCTTGGCTCTATCTCTTGGCTCTAGCTCTGGGTCTTTGACTCTGGCTTTGGCTCTTCGGCTTTGACTCTAGCTCTTTGGCTTTAGCACTTGGCTCTGACTCTGGCTCTAGATCTTTGGCTTTCAACTCCTTGCTCTCAATTGAGCTCTCTACCTCCTTTGAGGTGCTTTTCTAGCTTTTTGGCTACCCCAGCCGTTTCTTTGCATTTCATTATCCCTCTGCGGCTTTGTAGCTTCTCTTCTCCTTGTCAGTTAGACTGGCCATCTGACTTTGCGGCTCCGTGGCTTCAAAATGCATCATTGCCTGTAAAAATTCCTTCTGCAGCATGGCTTGATGATTAGGAGTTGTTACAGAAGGAATCAGGGCCGTTTCATAGTCAAAAACCCAAAAATTGAGAAAAATCCATTACACAGAGTTTTCTGGAAAAATACACTATTGGGCGTGATTTTTGGACTTGAAATCCCATTCAATCACCCCTAAAATCCCTCTCGGGTACGTCAGTAGGTGTTATATCACATCACATTAGTGTATTGGGCAAAATCCCAAACACACGGGAAAATACGTGAAAAAACTGACAAAATCCTTTCTATCAGACTTCAAAATTTATCACGTCCACCTTATAAACACATTGGGTCCAACTTGGGTCACTTTCATAGCTTCACCATCAATCTAGGTGATCTTCGATCCAACGGTCAACATGTGGTTTCGGGTGGCTTAGGAATACAGAGTATACCCGCCCGAAAAGGCGATTTTCCTCTCTCCTCTGCTAGACACGCATCGTTCATCGTATGGGATCGGGCGGAGCCGGCCCAATACCATTTACCACTTGAGGCCCACCCGAAATCCACCTTTATGGAACTCAAATTTTATAGTTCACACCTATAATTCCCCTTCAGGTCTGGATTTATTGCTTTCCTTTGTATTTCAGCTTTTACACCGAAACGTGCTTTTACACAGGAAATTCCCTTTATGGCAAAACTCAAATGTTATCAAACTGTGACTATAGAGTCCATTGGGTCCATTGTTATCGTCCCTTGTACATCACTGCGATGCGATGTTGCGATGTGATAAGTTGCAATCGCAAGTCGCATTGGCCCGGGGGTTCGACCTTTGCCTCGTGGCATTGCTGATACCAATTTTCTGATCCGATCTGATCATCGACAATCGACATATCGCATAATCGCAATTTCTAAGTTCGGGGTCCCGATATCACATACATACCTGCCTTCGACCCGATACATCGGATCGACCAATCGGGGTTTCTTCTGCTTTCCTCTTAAGTCTGCTCTTGGACCCTCTCTGATGCGATTTCCCTTTATAAGGTTTGTTTTCCCATTTTAGTGGCTTTTGCCTCTTTTTCTAAAGAACAAAGGTCATCTTCTTTCTGCGATAAGTTCTGCATCCTAAATCCATTTTTGCCCATTCAAGTTGCAGTAGATTCAAAATGAAAAGATCTTTGCAATGGGGCTATGTCCAAGAACTTCCTTATACTTTCATTTTCCTCTGTGAGGAACACTTAGAATTAGGAGTCTATCCAAAATCCATTTTGGATCATGCCTTCCCACTAAAAGAACTTTTGGTCTCCAAAATACTGATATAATGATCTGAACAGTGAATGAGAGTAACAACACCCTCTTATTTCAGCCTCCACACACTTGCCTTGCATAGTGCCTCTGAACCAAAGTCTCTGACCACTTCCCTTCTTGGATGGGCTGGTCTTCCTGGGAAGAACTGTCTTCCTCCTTGCCTTCCTGCAAAACTTCTGCTAAAATGGTCATAGAAGGTAGTTTGAACTTCTCTGCCTTGACCATTGATCCAAGGTGGCTCAAACAAATGTGAAGTACATCTGCTCCACAAAATTTTCATTTGTACATATTTGAAAAGCTATCAACAAAAACTGTTAACAACAATAGAAATACAGACAACTACTGGACTATTCCGCTGGACAGTGTACGTGTTTTCTCTTGAACTTTGGTTTTCACAACTGTTGCATCCGCTGTGGACTATTCCGCTGGATGTTGGATAGACCTTTTTTGTTGTTCATGTGTGTTTCTTCCTGGGTTGGGACTACTCCCTCTCATCAAGAGGCTCACTTTAGCTCCCCCTTTTTATAGTAAGAGAACCCAAACATAGAGTTACATTAAGCACTCACCAGGCGCACTCACCTTGTTTTCTTGAAGTTACAAGCATAACACCCTCATGTGCTAAAGAGCAAGAGCTAAGGAAAACCTCTAAGATAATGGTAACTGGGCCATCATATAAGAAGGGACTCCTACACCAAATGATGTGAGGTCTAGTTGCGACTTCATACTGGGGAGATCCCCTAAATGTTGGTGGGTCCAACACCGTCAACATTTCTAGTGCTAGAAGGAGGGTTGCCAGTTGTTTATGGATGAATATCCTCTCAACCCCACCTATCCATGATCTAGTTAAGGTAGTAACACGAACTCCCTCTCTACCACACACAAATCTAAATTTGGTTACTCCTCACCTCCCAAACCCGAATAAGAAATTCCATATTATCACCTTTTCTCAATTCGTCCCATCACCCGTCAGTTTTCCAAATATGTTGGACTGATTCCAGGAGTACATAATCTTCCCTCTCCATAGAGGAAGCAAAATACTACACCCACAGGAGTGGTAGTCTCATTTATTGAGGAAGTAAACCTCACCACTCTTGAAGAGCTAGCAAAATCTGTTGAGAACGAAGAGGAACCTCCTGTTTTCTTACAAGGAGAAGAATTTAACAACACATTCTTGGGCTCAAGTTCTGGTGGAGGCACGATAGGAGGTGGAAGTGAAGATGAACCAACAAATTCAGAGGTTGAACTGTCTGATTCAGAAGAAGAAGAGGAGTGTGAAGGAGAGGATAATAAGGCTGATCAAAATCTCGAATAGATGACACAGAGGCCATTGGCACTCCAAGGTGCCTTGCACAATATTCCAAGGCATGAAGAGAAGCTATTAATGAAATATGACCCTGATAGAGTAGTGAAGGAAAAAGATAATCTACACACGTTCTACTTACATCTGTAGATGCTCGAGGTACCTTATGATGATGTTGCATGTAGATTGTTTCCATGTACCTTGGATGGAAGACCAGTTGTATGGTACCACAAATTTCATGTCAACTCCATTCAGAATTGGGGGATGTTCAAGAGAATTTTCCTTGAGAAAATTACTGATGACAAAACCCCCACCATTTTGTTGAAAGAATTGGGTAGTCTTAAGATGGAGCCGAAAGAGAAAGACGTTAACCTGAGGTTTAACGTATCCTGAACAATTTCACTACATACACTAAACCTCATGAATCCATCACAGTCGACTACTACATCTCTGCACTATTGACCAACATTGCATAATTTGTCAAGCGAGCTGCGAAACCAACAATGTCCGAAAATTGCTAAGAAGAATTTGATGTGGAGAAAGACCTGCGTGCTATTGGAGTCATTATAAATGATGAACCAACTAAGGACTCCAAAGATGCGGGCATATAGTCTCAAACTGTTGCGAGTAAGATGAAGGAAAAGGAAACAAGTGAGATTGAGATCCTTACTCATCTCCTCAAGTCCTTGACAACTGAAGTAGAAAAACTCAAGCAACAAACATCTGAGACAACAATGATAAAAAAAACTTCTGGTTTTGCGTGCAGAAATAATGTGACATCAGAGAACAACAATAGTTACTCGACTAAATCTACACAAAGTTCAAATGTTGTGTTCCAAACGAACTTGATTTCAAAGGACAACTTTTGTGAGTTCCACCAAGCGCGACACTCAGAGAAGACCTGTGTAGATTGGAACCAAGTCATGGACTCTGTGGCTTCAAGGATGAATGATCATTTTAATTCCAACAAGTAGGTTCAGCTGGAAGATGAAGACAATGAAGAAGATGATGCACTGATGAAGCTCCAAGTTCTAGGCACGTGGTTAACATGTATCAGTGTCTAAATACTGCCCAGAAGAAAACAACCACTGAGAAGGAACCCCCAAAATAGAACGGTCGATACAACTTGAGAAGTTAAGGGGCTCCTACTATGATTGAGATGCCAAAAGAGAAGTTCAAGCAAATGATCAAAAAAGTCAATCCACCGACATCCTCAACACAGAGAACACAAAGCAATTTGGGAAGACAACGCCAATGAAACATATGCCCATGATAATTTCACTTCAAAACACTCAACTAGAAAGTACAAACACAAGTCTTCCCCCGGAAAACTCGGTGAGTCTTCCCGCTTTGGATTACAATATTATTGAAGACATGAAGAAGGCTCGTACAAACATCTCTTTGTATGAGCTTACCAAACTCATGGGCCAGCGGGATATTTTGTTGCGTGCACTTGGGAAAACCTCCACAAGAAATGTTGCCTCTTCGAGCAAGGGATCGAGTAAGTCTCCTAGATCACTTACATCTATACTCAACGCACTTCGCACGGAAGAAGTGAACTTGCTCTACCCACCATTTTTTTTATCATTCAAAATATTCAACTTCAATGTCCACAACTATTTGGTTGACTCTTGCGCATCAATCAATGTCATGCCACTCTGAATTGCTAAACAAATCAATTTTCAATGGAACAATACAACAACGCAGATCATCCAACTTGATTGAACATGTGTACTAGCCATTGGTGAACTATGGGATGTGATCATCTGGTTATTGTCCGATGGATGAGTTCACCAGTGCATCAACATTGTAATCGTGGACATCCCAGAAGCATATGGCTTATTGCTCAGCAGAGATTGGTCCAACAAGTTGCAAGGATATTTTGCTATAGACTAGTCACACTTATGGATTTTGTATCAGGGTAGAAACAACTAGATTTGAGCATTTTTCGAGAGGTATATGGGACACAATGTTACTCCCTTGGACGGTAAGAATGAACTGTTGGATTTTGCATAACTTTTGTTCGACAATTGCTTTCTAGAAACGTAACGGGGTGTTATCTTACACAACCGAGCCCCACCCCACTAGATACACAGTTGGGTCTCCTTCCTTTCCCAATTGGTGAAAATGACACTTGTACAATACTTTGTAACAGTAGTAGTAGTGTTAGCAGTACTAGTGCGACAAGCAGTCCTTGTCCAAACAACTTGTGGACCTTGTATTTTGATGGATCCAAAACACAAGATGGCTTTGGAGCTGGGTGTGTTTTGATCAACCCAAGGAAGAGAAAACACTTAGTCTCAAGCCGTTTGGAGTTTGAGTGCACAAACAACACTACTGAATATGAAGCACTCGTCTTGGGTTTACAGAAATCCCTTAACCTCAATGTTGCTATGCTAAAAGTGGTAGGTGATTCAAATATTGTGGTATGACAGGTATGTAACACTGTACACTATGTCTCACCTCGTGTTAAGGGTTTCCAACAAGAGGTATGGCCGCTTATTTCCAATTTACAAGATTTTAATATCATATTTGTACCAAGAATGCACAATGTAGCTGCATATGATCTGGAAAATGTAGCTACTAGGATGACACGGCTTAGGGATAGATTTACTGTTGAAATTTTGTATAAGCCAGCTATCTTTGAAAACATCACTAATTTTCTTGTTTTTTGATGATGATGAACAAATATTGCATTTTGTGGCCAACCTGACTTCTTCAATGATGCAACGATAAATGAATACGTGCACAAGTAGTCTCTGTAAGGCACACCTAATGACAACAAAGGTAACCCCATCCCCAAGGTTGTGGTTTCACTTGAGAAACTTTATGACTTGTAGAACCGCTTCAAAGGGCCTATGAACACCAAAACCCATAGTTCCACACTGATGCATGAAAAAATCAACTTAGGAACATGAAGAGATCTAAATTTTGTAAAACTCGATATGTGTTTCACACTAGAAGAGCAGAAGCCTTTGTCCACATGTTCAAACAGTACCATGATGTATTCACATGGACATACGATGACTTGAAAACATATGACACGCGATAATCCAACATGTCATTCCAACCAAAGAAAGGGTCGATTCATTTCAACTGAAACTCAGAAAATTCCATCCATCACTTGAACCCCTTATATAGAAAGAATTGACTAAGTTCTTGGATGCTCGGATCATATACAAGGTTTGTCATTCTACTTGGGTTTAAAATTTAGTTTCTGTAAAAAATAAGTCTGTGGGAATTTTCCTGTACATAGATTTCCAAAATCTAAATAGGGCTTTGGACAAAGACATCTACCCTGCGCCGTCTATGGAGAACATATTGTAGTCAGTATCTGGAGCGGAAATATTCTCTCTCCTTGACATATTTTCTGGATATAACTATGTTCTAGTAGCAGAACCTGATAGGCTTAAAACTACTTTCCGTACCAAGTGGGGTACGTTTGATTACAAAAGAATGCCATTTGGGTTGGTAAACGTAGGCGTAACTTTTCAGCGCGCTATGGACATCACCTTCCATGGACTCATCAGATAGAGCATGGTGGTCTACCTTGATGACGTGACAATCTTTTCCAGAAAGCGGTCAAACCACCTGTGCCATCTCAAGAAGATCTTTGAGTGATGTCAAAAGTACAAGATATCCTTGAATACCAAGAAGAGTGTATTTGCAGTGTCTGAGGGGAACCTCCTTGGGCATATCATCACCAAAAGTGGGATCAAGGTTGATCCAGACTGAGTTTAGACTATCACATAGATACCCAGTCAATAAGAAAGCTACGCAGTCCTTCTCAGGGAATATCAACTTCCTTCAGAATTTCATCTCAGATTATGTACTGATTGTCAAATCTATCCAAGATATGATCAAGAAGGATGAACTCTATAGCTATGGGAATAAGGTAAAGGATGCATTCGCCTGTATCAAGCAGGCGATAGCAGATGCACCTACACTATACAACCCATATTTCGACAAAGATTTCTTGCTTTATACATTTACTTCCGACAACTCACTCGTTGCAATTCTCACATATAAGGATGAGCTAAACAACAAACATCCCATCTCCTTCATGAGTGTGAGCATGCAAGGAATCGAGCTCAACTATCTTGCCATGGATAAACAAGCATATGCTATATACAAGGCGGTGAAACATTTCAGACCCTACCTGCTGAAAAATCATTGCATAGTCTTTGTGCCACACCCAGTAGTCAGAGCGTTGCTTGTTTAACAAGAGTTGGGTGAAAGACGCGTGAAATGGATGACAGGACTACAAGAGTACAATCTTGATATCAAGCCAGTTCACACTATCAAGGGTCACAATCTGTGTAGACTTGTAGTAGAAGTAGTACATGTGCAAGAGGAAGAAGAAGAGCTCTCCGGTTGGGAGCAATAAATCGATATGTACAATATAAAGCGAGCACCACCCACTTCACATGATAACTCTTGGTATGAAGAAGTGTGCTAGTACCTTGAGCATGACACCATCCCCTCCCAATTTTGCATGCGACAGAAGAGGGCACTTCACCTCAAAGCCTTATCTTACAAGTTGGTGCATGGAGTGATTTACAAAAAGCACAACAACGAAATTTTGCTCAGGTGCCTAAAGGCACAAGATTTAGAGAGAGTGTTATGTGATATGCATGAGGACCAACCAGAGGTCACTTCGTGGGTAACACAACTACGCACAAAGTCACGAGAGCCGGTTTCTACTGGCCCATATTGTTTAAGGATGCACATGCTTATGCTTGCAAGTGCTTGGTCTATTAGCGATGTGCCGACAGAACTCGAAGATCAACAACCCTGCTGCAACCTGTTGCATTGGACAAACCATTCCAATAGTGGGACTTAGACATAATTAGAGAAATATTCCCACGTTCATCAAAGCTCACTGCTACATTCTGAATACTACAGATTACTTCACATAGTGGACGAAAGCAGTTCCACTCAAACAAGTGAACAACCAGGAAGTCATAAGCTTCCTTCAACAGAAAATCATCTAGAGGTTTGGCGTTCCTGTATCACTTGTTTTTGACAATACAAATTACTTCTCTTCATTGAAAATATATGATTTTTCATTGCAATATGGTACTTTTCTTAAACATTCAACTAACTACTACTCGCAGGGAAATGGTCTTGCCGAATCGATAAACAAAAATTTCATTCACATCATAAAAAAGACCATTTACTCTGAGCAGAAAAACTGGCATTCCACTCTGGTGAATGCACTTTGGGCTGAATGAGTTACATCTTCTCTGAGCACATCTCCATACTTCCTTGTGTACGAAAAATAAGCCATCCTTCCACCCAATATATTCTTGTTTTCTCTTTAGTTATCCCAAGAATCCCGAGGCAAGCCATGTCTATTGATTCAAAAAAGGATGGACACATTATACAAGTTACAGGAAGAACAAATGAAATCCAAAGAATTTTTGTCACTCCAGAACCATATCAAGAGATGGTTCGATAAAAATTCTGCAGGGAATGCTAGCTTCAGTATGGGTGACTTAGTATTGAAGTGGGATAAACCCCACGAAGACAAAGGCAAACATACGTAGATCCAGTCTTTGTGGACTGGTCTGTACACGGATCATGAAAAACTTGACCAACACACATATCGCTTGACATCACTTGACAAGAGGATTAACAACCTTCCTGTCAATGGCCCAGATTTAAAATGTTATTTTTAGTGATCTGGGACTATGCCCCACCTATGTACATAACATGCTTATTGTTGCTATGTTTCTTTGGTGTTTTTGTTTCTCTATTTTACTTTGGTGTTTTGCTTTGTTTTGGTTGTCTTGTTATTTTTGTTTGTAAATAAGTTTTGTCCTATACTGTGTTCTGGGTTTTGAATAAGTATTTGGCTGAGTTTAAAGAGTCTTGTGACACTACAACACTTGGCTAGCCCTGTGTCCACCTTCTTTGTGATTGGTTGTAACTTTTGGCCAATGACGTCTGGATGGAAAATACAATCCATCTGTAAGGGAAGCTCTAGTCAAACCATGAACCTGTATCCAAACTGGGAAACCCCATGCCTGTACTCAGTCTTCTTCTCTATGTATTCAAGCTAAATCCAACTAGTAGGAATGGAGGAGGAAAAATATGAACGAGCAAACCTAAATCAAAGGTATTATATGCTTCTATGAAGGAACAACCTCTTCTTCTCTCGAAAATTCGAGATCCCTCTTCTGCCCCAAAATTAAATAAGTGCCTATGCACAGTCATCTTTCAAAAAAATACAAAGGCGAAAGAAGAGAAAGGCTTCTTGTGTGGAGAGCTGATGTAGGCAACTCCACTGGGGTACTAACCAGCCTCGCTAGTAGTGGTGCAATGCTTATGTTCATGTGTAACTATGTCAGGGTACTGCCTAGGCCTACTCGCAATAGAGCAACACCAAAGATGAAAACATATACTCTGCGAATCTTAAGATCGCATACCAAACTACCCTTCCCGATTTTGAAACACTGTGATCTAGCTGAAAATTTTGTTGTGCTTGACTGAGTTGGTACAAGGTGAACCATGTTTGACCATGGGGTAAGTGGGGAAGCCAAAATAACCTACACAACAAATCCATACTTCCTAAAAGGCCAAGGCCCTATGCTGTAAATGAACTGAAACAAAGAAGCTGGTATTCAACTAGTGTGTCACCAAGTGTTCTAGTGGGTGCAATACCCTCCAAAATTTTGGCCTGCATCCAAATTTTATAGCCTTCCTTGGTTTTTCCCCTTGGTGGTTGCAAACACTCGGGCTCATTCCATGAGCTCTTGTCGAGTCTTCACAAACTTTTTGCTTGATCTACCACTAGTTGTCTTTTGGCATGTTGATTGTTATGTCATTATTGTGAGTTTGTTCTAGCATTTTTGAAGGTTTTCTTTGTGTGCACGAGTTGTTTTCACTCTATCAACATTGGTTGCACACACACAAATTTATAAGCACTGTTGCGCAAGTGTCGTCACAGTCATTCAGAGACATATTTCAATTGTCGCACTTGTCACACTTAACCTTTGATCGAAACTCACTGAGTACATTGTTGTCTTGTTGGTTTGATGTGTATTGTCATCAAGTCATGCTAAGTGTATGATTACATTGACATATATGCAAAAGTACACTTGTTTTCACACTTAGTCATTTTACTGAAAATATGTCGACCGAACAACTCTCCGTCAACTGGACCTGATCTTAGTGACTTTGCACTGCTACCTAGAATTGCGTAGAGCTTGAGGCTGTCCTATGCGTAGCCTGCACTGCACAGTTCTGGCAATGAGGCAGCTGTTTGTCTCCTAGAACTGTGCAAAAGTTTTCGTAGAACCTGATCCAGTATGCACTTCCTGCAAGATCTCCCATCAAGCCTCCCGTTGGAAAATTGAAAAAATGGACTTAAGTGTTGGAAATAATACTGAGACGGGGGGCGAATCAGTATTATCAAATTCTTTTCAATATATCTTCCAGATTTATACTTTAATTTATTCTTCAGATATTGATCATTAGTTTGTATGTCAGTACCATATAGTAATGAGCAAGAACAAGAAAAACAGATAATCACACCAAGGAACACCAGATATAAGGTGAAAACCTAATGTGGGTGAAAACCACCTGCTGCAATATGTCTCTATCTTCTTTCAATTAGAAACTTCTTTTACAATGATTTCGTACTGGTGCAATCCTTTACTAGCACGCAGGCTGCAACCTGCAGAGAGCTACAACCGTCTCTCATTTTCCAGTCTCTCCTAGAAGGGAGCTACAACCCCCTTTGCTCTTCTACTTCTTTAAGGACCACGTTTCATGAATTTTCAAACTGGATCCAAGAAGATCAAATAATCATCAAGTACATGTGAATCACCTAACTTCTCAGAATGCTGTAAACAGAAAAGTAATACCAGAAATCTAAACCCAGAACTCTGCAGCAATAGATAAAAGGCAGCCAATAATTATTTCAAAAGGGGTCCGCAACTTCACCAATAACAGCCTGCGAATATCTGTAGTTCTTCTGTGCCTAGATTGTGCAGATCCGCACCTGATCTGTCTTGTGATCTGTGTACCACCGCATTAGCCCGTCTGCTGAACTGCGTACCACTGCCGAGATCCGCACCTGCACTGTCTGCCCGACAACGCACTTCCGCACCTGATCCTTCTATTTCTCTGCATACCCACGCAACTGAACCTTCTGTCGCACTGCGTACCTCCACACCTGTGCCTTCTGATGCACTGCGTACCTCCGCACTGTGCCTTCTGCTGCCTTGTGTACCTCCACACCTGAGCTGTGGATCGCCTGCGGAACTCCAAATAGAGCCAAATTAACAGTCCTCCAATGTACCACAGATTGTCAGATCCACAGATCTGATCACGCGCCCAAGAGATCACGCCCTATCAACAGATCCGCCTTGCACTTTACAGATTTCACCTTGATTTAGATCTAGCTTTTTAAATCAATTACACAAAATTTCAGATCTTAAGATATTCAAATTTCACAAGTGTCTAGCCAAGAGATCTCCTTTCCTTTTTATAGGCAAGCCCTTATTCAAACCATGGGACAAAACCATTGAAAAAAAATACAAGGGATCCAAATCAGGGTTCAATAAATTAGATCCTATACCATGGACCAAAACCATAGGATCATGAACGTCAGGCTAAATACCAAGGGCCAAACATAAGAATTCCCACGTGTGCACGCTTCATTGCATTGGAGTGAGTGAACTGGGGTCCACACCTTCTGAACAGAGAACCTGCGGGTATGTCCGCACTTCTTGGTCGGGGTACCTGCGGGTCCGCACCTTTGCTTAGGCTCACCTGCGGGTATCTCATTTTCTAAGATTTGAGAGCCTGAACAGAGATCTGCCACTTGAGTGAGTTGCCATCAAGTACAACACCTGTGCCATGGCGCCAAACCAGAATCATAATGCCAACATTAAGATGTGACCCTGGGATGTACTAACCTTCAAAATTGCGAAGAGATATCCTTCACCTGCCCTTCTTACCTACTCTGCAATCAACCCAGGAATTGAGAAGAGATGTCCTTCACCTGCATTCTGCCCTGCTCTGCAATCAACCCAGAAATTTCACAGAGTTGCCATTCACATGCCCTTCTTCCCAACTTTGCAATCATCCCAGGAATTGAGTAGAGATGTCCTTCACCTGCCCTTCTTCCCCATTCTGCAATTAGCCCAGAAATTTCACAGAACTATTACAAGATTCCCTACTGACCTGCTCTTCTCTAACCCATAAAATTGCACATATATAACAGTCACCAATCCTTCTTCCCTATTCTGTAATCAACCCATAAATTGCACAGTCATGTCCATGCCTTGACTATTTCCCAGGATTGTGCAATTTTGACCAACAAATCCCGTAGCCCGATCTTGTCCTCCTCTAGAAAACTGTGCATATTATTCTTCCAGTTCATCTTGTTACCCACATTGTCTTCCCCGAAGAAACTGTACAGATCCCAGGTAGATGACCTGCTTGGTGCTCCCCTTGAAAATTACGCAGAATAACCTAGTAGTTCCCTGACACCCCGCCTGGCCTTCCTCCTAGAAATTGCACAATCCTGTCTCCCAACGGGGTTTTTCCCTGCCGTGGTCACTGCTGTCCTAGATTGCACAAATCTGCCTCCCAATGAAATCTACGCAGTTTTTCTCGATAGTGCTCTAGAGCCTCGCATCCCGGCCTGAGTTGTGCTTTGTGCAGTTTCAATGCCTTGTTCCTCTCTCGGTCACCTGCACTGAAATGAAAAATAATGTATCATGTTCGACTAGGATATTTTTGGATTTGATGTCATCTCATCATGAGTGATTGCAAGAATAGGTACATCGATGAAACATGGTGCGGCGATGAATGGGATGGAGAAGAGGCGCAAGCTAGAAGAATTTTTTGTAGTCGAACGATCTCTTGAAGCGTATCGAGAAAGTGAGTGAAAGGGGCACATTCACATGCACCATCAAGTAAAGACAAAGACCATCGAAGACCCCATGCACTTTGCCATGCGAAGGTGAAGACATGTTACATCGAGACCATATCATCTCTCAGTAGCACAAAAGCTTGACACAGACACCACAGTCAGCCAGGACATGTCAGCAATGTCATGTCGAGTTGTTTCATGAGTTGTCTCATATGCATCACTACTATGGGCCATACTTTTTATAATCCATGTAATGTAAAGTGGAATTCTAAGAGACCCACATATGAAGTTGAAGAGTCATGTAAAGTCGAAAAGTCATAGGAAGTAAAATAGTCATGAGGGAAGTCGAAGAGTCACAAGGGTTAGTTATACCCTCTTGGCTATATATACCCCCTCATTGTATGAGTAAAGGACTATTCACCTTGGCTCCTCTCACATAGCCTTGAGAGTTTGTAGTCTATTCTTTGAGGATCAAGGAGTGGCTCCAATGTCCCACTAATGGGAATAGTGATGTATGGTGTACAGATGTGTCTTGGATATTTTGCTTAATTCAGAAGCCTATCTTAGGCCAACATGTTTTCACGCATGTTTTGTATCCATTTGTAAGACTATTCTTTAAACATTTGTAATGCATGTTTGCCTAACCTGTACTAAGATAGTTGAACCACTTCGATTATTTTAGTACTCATATTGTTCAATATGTGTTGTATTTGTTATCGTTGCTATCCCGTCCGCGTGGGCTACTTTAGTGGACATTATACATACCATATTTGTGTTTTCCTGGTTTTAACGACCGTCACCCCCATGTGGACTATTCCACTAGATGGTGTACATGTTTTCCATTGAACTTTGGTTTTCACGATTGCCACATCTGCTGTGGACTATTCCGCTGGATGATGGACATACCCTTGTTTTTGTTCACGTGTGTTTCTTCCTGGGTTGGGACTATTCCCTCTCATCAAGAGGCTCACTTCACCTCCCCCTTTTGACAATAAGAGAATCTGGACACAAAGTTACATTAAGCACTCACCAGGTACACTCACCTCTCTTTGTTGAAGTTACAAGCATAACACTCTCATGTGATGAACAACAAGAGCTAACGCAAATCTCTAAGATAATGGAAACCAGGTCATCGTACCAGATGGGACTCCTACACCAAATGATGTGAGGTCTAGTTGGGACTTCATACAGGGGAGATCCCCTAAATGTTGGTGGGTCCAACACCATCAATAGGTCCTTTCAACCCCTTGCTCAACAAGACACTTTTCAACTTCCTCCCTATACTTCTTAAGGGACTCGAGATTTATTTTACCTTTCAAATAAGGATCTATAATTTATTTCAGAATTCCCTTTCTTTGGTAGTGCAGTGCCCATTCAGTAATGCTTACCTGTTCTCTAGGAAGAGATGAATTAATAGTAGTTCGAGCACACAACACAACACCAAATGAATAAACATCTGATTTTCAGTGAGCTACTTCCTATGATAATATTCTGGGTCTAGATATCTAAAGCTAGATTTGATATTCCTCCTTGTTTGGAGTGGTTTTATAACACCTAGATAATGATATGGTGGTCCTCTAGATGGAGTGATGTTATAACACCTAGATAACTATATGGTGGTCCTCCCGGATTGGAGTGTTATTATAACATCATAGATGATGATTAGGTGGTCCTCCTACATTGAAGTGATGTTATAACACTTAGACAACAATAAGGTGGTCCTCTTAGAATGGAGTGATGGTATAACACCTAAGTAATGATGGGATAATCCTCCTTGTGGAGTGGACGTGATTCCTTTAAGCGTTGGCCAAGGCAAACCTTTCCTATGATGTAAGAAGTTAAGTAAAATTTATAAAGTTATGAAGGAAAGCCCAAGCTAGAAGTTTGTTATGTGAAGTGAAAGTCAACCATAATGTAAATTCATGTAAGAATGATGTTGGACGTCTATATTTATATGAGCTCCTTCAATGATTGTGACATATTGCTCTTGCTCTTGCGCACTTGGTTTTTCTCTATAGTTGTATGGGGATTTTCACTACAATTGTTGTTGCTCCTTTTAGGGTTTGTTATGTCTTTGTCATTCTCATTAGAGACTCACTATGACAAGTGTCTTGTCCTTGGAGGCTCGCTATAACTTGTGTCTTGTCCTTGGAGGTTCACTATGGCTTGTATCTTGTCCTTGGAGGCTCACTATGACTTGTTTCTTGCTCTTGGAGGCTCACTGTACTTGTGTCTTGTCATTGGTGGCTCACTATGCTCTTATCTTTCCCTCTAGAGGTACTCACTTTGCTTTGTCAAGCTACAACAAAGATCTAGTTTGTTGTTTACGGGTTCTGTATTACATGGTATTATCTCTCTCCTTTGGCCTAGGATTTTTGGAAAAGGACTTGATGAAGCCATGATTGGTTATTGATTTATAAGAAATTCATCATAATGAAAGGTTGGTGATTGATAAGGTTGCTATGACCAATGGGAGCACAAAAGAACTCAAGCTACACATAAATAAACAACTCAATACAAGAAATGAAAATTGGCATATTATAATAACAATATCCAACTAAGTTATTGAAAGTCAACTAATGAAACCTTATTCTCCATCCAGATATGAAAATTGGACCACATTTTGCTTTGTACCATATCAAATTCCAATTGTGATGGATAATGGCCATTTTATTGCTCCTGTCAAAACATGTTAGATGGTCTAATTAAAGTAATTAATATCCAATCATTTACACTTTTTTACAAAATAAAAAAATATAATTTCAGATAATAAATATACTTAAAAAATTTGCATATTAAGGCTTCTAAAACTATTTGGCCTCTGTGATGTATGGCACAAAATTTGGCAAGCCTAGCCTTCAAGGCCTTGTCCCGAAACCTATACTAATTCAATTTAATTATGCACCAATAAAATATAAAAAATATTTAATGAATTTGAAATAATCTTATGACAAAATTTAAATACCTATGTTCTCTCCTTGTTAGACTTCCTCTCTACATATGCTACATCATATGCTTTCAAGAGCTCTTTCCATGCTTTCATGCTCACATTAGTTGGCCTTATTTTGGTCCTTAGATCGGGAGGAATTTGTTTTATCTTTTTCATTTGGTTGCAATGGAATATCTTGCAGTTTTGAGCCATTTGTTTTTTTATTTGCTTTACTAACCATCCTGTCCCAAATTCAGTCTCCATGTCATGGATGAATACCTTTTGAAGGTGCATGGGTATCTTAGCAAAAGGAAGATGTAGATTCTCTTCGAAGCGTTGAAGGCATGATTCCTTCAACCTACGATTGAACACTTTCTCGACATCTTTCATTCTGATATTCCTGGAGACAACATCATATTCTACCTCGGCTTCGTATGTACCAATTCAAGATGCATAACATGTATTGGTGGTCGAAGAAATCTATGTCCCAAAAGTGGCTGGGACATTAGACGTCTCTGTTCCCTGTTCCAAATTCTTAGAGGTTATTGTGATTGATTTTTTCCTAGTATTTTGCTCATTCTAGTAGTTGATGGGAACTAAATTATTCCCTTTGACATGGTTGCTTTGGCTAGACTATTTCTGTACCTTTAGTATATCATTATTCCACGTATTTGGCAAGCATGGAAAATTCCATACCTTCGAGTATATATATCACGATAATTTAAGGGATGTATAAGTCGAGGTGAAAGTTTCCTTATTGAAATGTCCTGGCCTCTTTTGCCTACAGGTCCACTCCTTGAACTCGATATGTGTTAGATGTCCTCTCCTTCATTAGTTCCAATGTGCGACATGCCCGAATGTCATGGCCTATACTTTTGTATAACTCATAGAATGGAGTGTGGTAGGTCATTTGTTATTTCTCCATCAAGTAGTAGGACCTTGGATTATGTCCCTACTTCTAATATAACTCATAATATTTTTCTTTTCCTTCTCTAAGTAGTGGACCTGTTTCCTCTATCGCAACATAGTTAGCCATTGCTGGGAATTCATTTCTCAAGTGTATTTATTTGCAACACAGAGTGCACCACACATTGTGATGCACATCCTTCCCTTTCACCACTTCTTGCAACTACATATTTAACACTACCAATTCCAATTGCGCTTGTGCCATTCTTGTTGATCCTTCAACTCCACTTGGAATTGAATCTGGTCTCATTGCTATTTTCAGTGCCTCCAACTACGATGTCACTCTCTGCTGAGTGACATATATTCTTATATAAGGAAGGAGTCCTACAATAAAACATTCCTTGTGTTGTGCATTGAGAATTTGAAATGTTAACCTGTCCAACTATACCTTGAACCTCTAGTTATAGTCCCAGACTAGTTCTACTTGCACTTGTTTGATTTATTTGATATCAGTAACGCATTGAGATTCAGATTTACGGTTTGAAAATTCCTTTAACAAGGCCTGATCGATCTCTAAGATGTTTTTTGTCTAACATGGTGGGGTAGTTTCTTTGTATTTCATATACCAAGTTAATGCTCTACCTCAGAATGTTGTTTCAAGTTGTGAAAACTTATCCTAGTTGTCTGGGGTTTTCTTCATCGCCCAAATTGCTTCATACGTGAACCAATTCTTCTTAGTTTCGTCCCTTCTTATTCACCACATTTTGTGTGGTATAAATCCCCATAACCATTTCATCTTCAACACCTTTACTACATTTAACTACTAAACATTGAAAGGAAACATTGACCATCCCTTCACTTGAGTGTGGAAATGTAGTGTATATCCTAGCAATAAATTCTTGTGTTGTTCTATCCAACTCACTAAGTTATCCACTAAACTATATCAACCATATAACCTCCCTATCAAATATTTTCATGTCAATTCTAACATTTTGATCAATGGTTATGTCCTCACCAAGATACAACTTGGTTTTATGTTTTAATAGTTTTACACACCTACAATTTTCCTCATCACTTATTTATGTTTTTTAATTACATGAACAACTGGTTAAATCCCAAACATGGAAAATAACTTAAGTTCATGCCTATTATTTCACTCCTACAAAAATATTTTGGTTATGCATATATCTCTTATAGTGATGAAGATAAAAATTCACTTGGTGAACACTAGTTGCCAATGTGTGCCTAGTGCCAAATTCCAATGCATGTCGGCATGTTCCAGGGAGTTCCAAGGTGTGCTAACATATGCTAGGGAGTTCTCAAGATTCCAAAGTGCAATGGAGTGCCAAGGAATGCTAACACATGACAATGAATCCCAAGAATGCTTATGGATGCCAGGTGCCAAGCCATGCCAATCCGTGCTAGCTAGGGAGTGTCTGGGAGTTCCAAGGAAACACAAGGGAGAAATGTGTTAAAATGCATGGAAATTAATGTATAAGATGGATTCCATGGATTACCTATGAGTGCCATGGTGTGATAGGAAGTGCCAAGAGTGCCAGGCATGCATAAATGTGCTAGACGCTAAACCATGCCAAGTGTCAAGGAATTCTAGTGTGTGCCAATACATGTTAGGGAGTGCCAAAATGGCCTAGAAAAATATTCACTTCTGTGATATAAGAGAATAAGACATATAGACTAGTTAAATCTAAAAATATCTTCAAAGCAAACATAATCATATATAGCACAAAATGGACAGGATTTATACTTAAACTTATGTAATAAAAATTACAATTGATAATTAAATTGTATAACACTTCTTTATATGATCTTTACTAACGTTTATTAGAATTGTTGAATGTTTTACATCATTGGAATGACATCTTAGTTGTAATGTAACACCGCCTCCCAGGTCTGCCCAAAATAATAATGCTCTACTGAGGTAACCATGAGAAGAGAGGCTACTATGATCATATTCAACCTCCTATGTCACCTTAAGGAAGTGGAATCGACGGAACATCACATATAGTCATCCAACATCATCAACAAAACCCTCAGGAGACAAGTCAACCACTCAAACAACCTATCCCTGGGTCACATTGCTATTTTGCAGCTCTTACGCCATAGTCCCTCTCATGCTATGGGAAAGGGAGTGACCAAAAACCAAAGTCGCTCTCACAAGCCTGCCTTCCAGTGACTATGGACCAAAATTGCTAGCTTTGTGACAACGACCCCGAGATTTAAGCGACTTTTCTAGCCCAGAATCCTGGCCATTGCCCAGAACTTGTTCTAACTTCCAAAATTCATAAAAAACATGATAAAAATGTTGATCAATAAAAAATCACCCTCAGGACTAGGCCTTAGTATCCCCAACTCGGATTAGCATTCTGTTAAATACTTGGCATCAATGCAACCTATAGGTCTAGGATACAAGATAGAGCATAAACAACTGAAACAACTTATGGAACATAACCAAAAGGATCATCTCCTTCTCCATTGAAATACTACATCATAAATTAGGTCTTGCATCCATCCATTTAATAGTTACAAGTAAATATATGAAATAACCATGACATAAACCAATCATTCAACCATGCTTATAACCAGCATAAAACCATAAAAATATCAGATATATGAAAACCATTAAATCCACATATAAATTAGTGCAAAAGTAAGAGAACTTAAGTTTTATTAATCATAGGGAAATCCGACCAGGCTCAAGACTTCCACGTACCACTCGACCATAGACATGGCTGAACCAAATCTCTCTTTCAGCAAATCACCCCATGCCATATTCCAAGCATGAAAGTGGGATGTCATAGAACAACCAATCCAAGAAAAACCAAGGGAATCCAGAGGTTAAACCACCTCCACCCTCATCAAAACATGATCACACCAAAATCGGTGCTCCGATCACAACCAAACTGAGCTTGGAATGCCATCTTGAATACATCACTATCCTTAAGGAATTTTCCTTCTCCTTGTCTCTCAGGCTTTACCTCAATCCAATCCCGGATCACTAGGCCCTTACTAGAGACCACTCCCTCAGGCTTTACTGCATATCCTGCCAAAACTAGTCAAGTGATTCCTAGGCCTTTGGGAATGAACCTTGAGACCACCTCCACCTCGGATTTCGAAATCCATCCAGCAATTCCAAAGCTCAAAAATTGAAATAACATCCAAACATACCATGGCATCCGGAAAAAGGCTAGGTTATGCTAAAATCCACTATCATAACCCCACAAAATAATGCCACCAACGACAAGAGAACCATACACCAACATGAAAATCCATGCATGTCTAAACCAGCTAGGAAATCACACATGAAAAAGGTTACGTGCAAGTATTCCTGCTAAAACTGCTTGAGTCCTGCTTTCCTTTCCTTGATCCTTGCTTGATTTTCCTTTCCTTTCCTTACTTTCCCTTTCCTTTGCTCCAAAATAGAGTGCTCCAAGAAAAATTTAAGTGACCAAGAGAGAGAGAGAGAGAGAATAATAAGAGAGCTCCAAACTTGAATTGACAAAAAGTTACCAACTGATCTTCAGAAGCGTTTTTATGAATGAGGCCTCTATTTTCTTCATTTCCATTATTTTCTTTCAATTTCCTCCTCACATGTAACCTGTGACCTTTCACCTTACTTTTCTCTTAATTTCCTTTATTTTCATAAATAAATGTGCTAAAAATGCCTTTTCCCTTTTAATGTCTTTTTCCTTAGCCTTTGTGAATTTTCCTTAGCCAAAACACACATCTAGTGATTCCCACTAGGATATATTTTCCCAACATTAAACTTGGAATAAGTGTCCCTTAAAATGGTCTTATTTTTTCCTTTATTAACTTTTATTACATGAACTTTTCTCTAGGGCTGTTACAGAACCCTCCCCCTTGGAGAACACTATCCTTAGTTTTAAACCACACCAAGACCTCAACAAAACCATTGAAAATAAAACGTACTGCCTATGGAGCTTTATAACGTAGCTCATTGCAGTATTTACAATGAAGAACCTGCTCAAAAGAAAAACAACATGACAACATGACAATAACCATATTTCATACTGGATCTTTATAGCACAAATCATTACGATATTTACAATAACCACATATGCACATATGCACATATGCACATTTGCTAAACCGACAAATAAAATGATACAATGCCCATATCAATCAACAAGGGAATCCAGAGGACCACACCTTCACCCTCAAAAGTAGTACCAGGATTCACCTCCTTCCTAGGAAGTCCAAAATCCACAACAAAAACCACCCCCTTGGGGAACACCATCCTCACTATTAAACCATACCAAGACCTCAACAGAACCACTGAAAAGAAAACATACTATCTATGGAGCTTTATAAATTAGCTTGTTGCAGTATTCACAATGAAGAACCTTCTCAAAAGAAAAAAATCATGACAACAGGACAATATAATAACCATACCGCACACTGTAGCTTTATAGCACAACTCATTACGGTATTTACAATAACCACATATATACATATGCACATTTTCTAAACCAACAAATAAAAGTATATGATTCTCGTATCAATCAACAAGGGAATCTAGAGGATCATACCTCCACCCTCAAAAGTAGTACCATGATTCAACTCCTTCCCAGGAAGTCTAGAATCCACTATCATAGTCAAAGCTGCATCCAATGTCCAATGCTACAATCCTGTGCCACTTGTCCACTCAGTGAATAGTTACTAGCTCATTGTTAGCACACTCCCAATGTGCATTTGATTCCATATGGAAATGATCATGACCAAAAAAAATATCACGACCTTCTCTTCTTAGCTACATAGTCCCTCGGGAAATCTGGTCGCCCCCTTCCATGTGGTCACTCACCTGCCAAGTCCCTTGAAATCCCCTAACCCGGGTGATCCATCCCTTGGCAAGGATTGCTCACATCGGAAGATACAAAACCAAGGCATATACTTGCCTCAAAGGCATCATACCAGTCATAGCATGCTCATGGAAATAAATGGACACTATTGGGTGCTAGTGTCCCATATGTTGGGTGTGGAGCTTGATTATCTTCTGTATTCAAAGGTCTCAGCTGGATGAATACTCTAGGAAGATTGTACACCCCTCCATGCGGGGGGGGGGTAAAAGTCCCCCCCGTGGGGGTTCGGGGGGGCCGATCCCCCCCGACTGGGGGGTTCGGGGGCAGTGCTCCTGAAGCTAAAAATAGATGTAAAATTGCCTTGTAAAAGTCTAGTAATTTCTAGTCAATCTGGGCCGTTCATTAGGCAGATGATCCGACGGTAGAAGTTATGTTTAGTTTAGGGTTTTTTGCCCTAGAAGGCAACCCCTCACTATATATGAGGGAATTGTATTGCGTCTATGTAGATCTGTATTCTAAGTGAGGAAGAGAGAGGAGATTGAGAGCAAAGAGGGTGTTATAGTGGATCTGCTGTAGGTTGTATCTCTTAAGTTTACTGGATAACATAATAAAAGAAGGACTGGCTGTTTCTCCGTGGACATAGCCCAAACTGGGTGAACCACGTATATCTGTGTCTCTCTTGTCTTATGCGTTTTCTGTGTTGATATTCCTACAATATTTTATGTGTTCCATTGATCTGTAATATTTTTTTTTTTCTAACAACTACTATCAGAGCTGAAGGTTTATTTGGCTGATAAATTCGTAGGAGAGAAGGGTTCCTAGTTCGAGTGGGAGAAATGACAGAAGATGGTAGGCTTAGGGTTGAAAAATTCAACGGCCAAAACTACCAGCTGTGGAAGATGCATATGGAAGATTTTCTGTATAAGAGAGATCTGTACCTACCATTGAGCGGAAAGACAAAGAAGCCAATGAGTATGACAAACACAGAATGGAATATTCTCGACAGAAAAGCACTTGGGAAAATACGGCTGTGCCTAGCGGCGTCGGTAGCGTTTAATATTTCAAAGGAAATAACAACACAGGGTTTATTGTCGGCATTGGCCAAACTATATGAAAAATCCTCAGCCTTAAATAAGGTATTTCTTATGAAGCGTTTATTTAATATGAAGATTTCAGAAGGTGGATCTGTTACAGATCATTTAAATGAGTTTAATATAGTTACAAGTCAGTTAAGTTCTGTAGGGGTAAATTTTGATGATGAAGTTAGGGCTATGTTATTTATATGCTCATTTCCAGAAAGTTGGAATGGTTTAGTTATGGCCATTAGTAACTCTGTCTCTAGATCTAGTACTTTAAAATTTTATGATGTTGTCAGTGCAATCCTTAGCGAGGAAATGTGACAGAAAAGCTCCGGTGAGACATCAGGTAATGCTTTGACTGCAAAGACTAGGGGAAGAAAAATGGAAAGAGGAAAGAGCCCAGGACATCGCAGTAAGTCAAGAAAAGGCAGATCCAAGTCCAAATCGGGGATAATGTGCTAGAAATGTGGGAAGAAAGGACACCTGAAGAAAAATTGCAGGTCTCAGAAGGGAAAAGAAGGAGACGCGCAACAAGAAACTAATCATGAAGCAAATGTAACAAGTGATGTGTTGCAAGATGCTTTGATTGTTTCATTAGAAAATATTATTGATGCCTAGCTGGTAGATTCAGGGGCCTCATTCCATGCCACACCTGATAAGAAACATTTTCATGATTATGTTCAAGGAGATTTTGGATAGGTTCGATTGGGTGATGATAAACCTTGTAAAATCATTGGAATGGGTACAATTTTCATAAAAAAGCGAAATGGAAACCAATGGCTATTGAAGGAGGTAAGGCATGTTCCAGATCTGAAGAAAAATCTGATTTCAACAGGGCAGTTGGGAGGTGAAGGTTGTGTAACTAATTTCATAGATAAAACCTGGAAGGTCACTAAAGGATCCCTGGTAATAGCGAAAGGAGGAAAGGTTGGTACATTGTATTTATGCAATGGTATTTCTAATTATGTTAATGCTTTAACCTCTGCAGGACAAGATACAACATTGTGGCATCATAGGCTCGGGCACATGAGTGAGAAGGGGATGCAGATTCTTCACTCAAGAAATTTGTTGCTAGGTTTGAAGCATGTTGATTTAAAATCCTATGAGAATTGTGTTTATGGAAAACAAAAGAGAGTTAGATTCCTTAGAGTTGGGAAAGAAAAAAAGAGCAAAAAATTAGAGGTTGTGCATACAGATGTATGGGGACCTACTCAGGTATCATCTCTTGGTGGCTCTCGTTATTATGTTACTTTTATTGATGATGCAACCAGAAAAACCTGGATTTATTGTATTTGAAATAATTCTGATGTATTTGATATTTTCAAGAAATGGAAAGCTTTGGTTGAAAATGAGACAGGAAAAAGGTTGAAGCGTCTCAGATCAGATAATGGAGGTGAATATTGCAGCAAAGAGTTTGATAGGTACTATTCAGAGAATGGAATTCGTAGAGAGAAGACAGTTCCAGAAACACCACAAGAAAATGGCGTGTCAGAAAGGATGAACATGACAATCATGGAGCGTGCAAGGTGCATGAGATTGCATGCATGATTCCCTTTACAATTTTGGGTAGATGCTGTAGATACTACTGTTTATCTAATAAATAGAGGGCCTTGAAGTTCCTTGGATGGTGGTATTCCAAAGGAGGCATGGACAAGTAAAAAGGTAAACTACTCTTTTTTAAATACTTTTGGTTATGGAGCCTTTGTCCACATTAACAAAGAAAATAGAACAAAGCATGAGGCAAAATCAAAGAAATGTACCTTTATTGGATATGGTGTTAATGATTTTGGTTATCACTTTTATGATTATGAAAAACACAAAATCATTAGGAGCAGAGATGTTATATTCAATGAAAAGGTTTCGTATAAGAATTAGCTACAGGAAAAGTAACAGGAAAAAGAAAATAGAGAATACACAGTGCTTGACGATATCACAGGAAAAGTGATGGTGCCTGAAATCATAATGATCAACAGTCAGAACAACAACCACAATAGCAAAAAGCACTTCAAACACCTGAAAGTGGTGTTAGAAGATCTACCAAGATAAGTAGAACCCCTGAATGATACTCTCCTTTATTATATTATGTATTGTTGACTGATTCTAGTGAACTAGAATGTTATGAAGAAGCAGTGCAAGTAGAAACCAGGAAGAAGTGGGAGCAAGCCATGAAAGAAGAGATGGACTCCTTAGCACATAACTAAACTTGGGACTTAGTCAGGTTTCCTGCAGGTAAAAAAAAATTACAGAATAAATGGGTTTACAAGTTGAAGGAAGAAGATGGAGGTAGAAAAAGGTACAAAGTTAGACTTGTGGTGAAGGGGTTTGCATAGAAGAAAAGTATCGATTTTGATGAAATATTTTCTCCTGTTGTGACAATGACTTCAATAAGAACTATTCTAAGTCTAGTAGTAGCTGAAGATTTGCATCTTGAGCAGTTAGATGTAAAGACAACCTTTCCCCATGGGGATTTGGAGGAAGAGATATATATGCAGCAACCACAAGGATATGAGGTAAAAGGGAAGGAGAAACTAGTGTGCAGGTTGAAGAAAAGCTTGTATGGATTAAAACAGGCTCCAAGGCAGTGGTATCTAAAATTTGACAGGTTTATGTCTGAACAAGGTTATACTAGATGTCACTCTGATCATTGTGTTTATCTGAAAAGGCAAAATGATGGCAGCTATATTATATTGTTATTGTATGTAGATGACATGCTTGTTGCAGGTTCTAACATGCAGGAAATAAATGTTCTCAAAAGGAAATTGGAAAACTCAATTGCAATGAAGGATTTGGGTGCTGCAAAACAAATCCTTGGTATGAGAATAAGTAGAGACAGGAAGAATCACAAATTAACATTGTCTCAAAGTGAGTGTTAGTTCCAGCCTTCACAACCTGTCACCAGGGATCAAAATGGGCTCTTACTATGTGTGGTTTTCAGAGATGTTTTGCACATGACATTCAATGAAAATCATATCCTAAGTATTTCCATAAGAATAAGCTCAAAAAAATATTTCTAATGGTATATCACACTCCCGTAACTAGTTTCTGAATCAAAAGATATGATCGAAATGAATGAGTGATTCTTGGTTATGCATGTTTTGAGGTCGGTTGCTGCACACAATCACAAGTTTAGTACAAGATCAGTTTCTGAAATAATGGTAAGGAATTTTTCAAAAGTGAAAGAGGTTTTTTCCCATCATATACCAAATAACAAAAACCTCCTTCATTTTATGCACAAGTGCTACTATGTGGGAGATATGTAGTGATATTTGGAGCCTACATTAAAACAAAGCAAAATTTTCATATTTTTTACTGTTTTAGTCATTTTAGTGCGGTGCCATTTTACAACATATGGAAAGTAATTTTGAAAAACTCAAGGAGGTTTTTGTTAACCAAAAACCATATAACAAAAATCTCTTTCTGTTTATTCACAGGTGTCGTGAATTTGAATACGTGACTAGATCTTTATAGTTCAATTTGACAAATTTAAGTTTTTAATGATTTTCTGTTTTAGAGATGATTTTGTGGCACAAATTCCGAACAATTGGAAAATAATTTCTAGAATTTGAGAGAGGTTTTTCTCCAAAATGACCTTATGCACAAAAACCTCTTTCCGTTTTGTAAGAGGCACTATGGTTTAGGAGATACAAGTTCATTTTCAAAACCTATTTTCAGAAATTCAGTCCAAGTTTAATGTAACTGATTCTATTTTGAAGAAGATGGTTGAGCTCAATTCCCTTAATACAGGGATGAGATAAAAGTATAAATTTTATGAATTTCATAGTGTATAGGTTCAATTTTTGCAGCAGAGAGGTTGTCTTGGCTTTGTGTAATTTTTTTTCCTGAATATCATTTTAATAAAGTAGTCTTTTGCCCTTTGGATATGGGATTCATCATGGTGCTGATGTTTAGTATGTTTTTCCTGTAATTCATTTACACATTATGTTTTTTCTGCCTTGTTACAACATTATCTAAGTGACATGTTAGGAATTCATCCATAATGATGCTCCTTTCATGATGATTTTGCTGTTAGTTGTAATGGTTGTCTTAGTAGAATTCATCCTTGGCTAGATGCTCTGTTGAGTAACCTCGTGACTCTCTTTCATCTAAAGTTGTTGTTGCAGATTCATCCTTTGTTTGATGCCTGTAGGGAAGCGATATTTCTCCCCTATACTTCTCACATTTACAATCTTCACTTGGCTAAACATGGCACTTAATTTGCCCCAGGTTTGCCGGCAGAAACTGACATCAGTTCCATAGTCCAAATCATCCTTTCTCTTACTGTTTCGACCCAAAACAAATCCAATCAAATCCTTTGAGCCACTATACCTAGCCTAAAATCCATATTTGATTCATTCATCTTGACTAAAATTCACAAGGAGAGAGCCCTCCCTTGACTTGTTAGGGATAGCTACCAAGTTAAGCGTGGTTTGATGTTACCCTAGACCTGCCTTTCTCAGCTTGAGGTAGATTTAGGCACTAACATAGTGGCGACCATACTGGGGAACGTAATGTTATGTTCCTCAGCAAATGTATCAAGTTCAGATCTAATTGTTGATGGTGGACAATGATCAGACACAGGAAGGCTGAAATCATTCACCTGGCGACTCCAGTGTCGAAGAATCCCAAGGTTCAAAATTTATATGGCAACTCTACTCTTCAAGAACCAATAGCCTGAAGAATTTCTTGGTGAACTCATTGTTATCAAAATGGATTTGTTTGCTCGACGGTGTGCTCCCATGAGCCGAGATCATATTCTAGGTTTTCCAAATAAAATTCTGAAAGTAGATTGGCAAAGGAATTTGCCTATGTTTAAAGATGATGATAGGAATGATGTTGCTTTACATTTGGTTAGATTTCACATACATATTCACAAGTTGACAGTTGATTTTCCTAAAGATTGCTTGATGAATATATTCATGGCCACTTTGGAAGGTGAAGCTCGATCTTGGTATGAAAGTTTTCTGCATGCTTGTATTTACTATTTAAAGGATTTTGATACCATGTTCTTTGAAAGGTATAAAGAATCTTATCCATCATTAAATTTAGTTCAGAACTGTTGCAAATATGTTTATAGTTTTATTGAAAATCTTGAGAGAATTTTTGAAGATGATAACTTCATGGATGATGAGATCATGGAAGCCTTGTATGAAAATCCATTTCAGCAGCATAAAGATAACTTAGAGGATACTTGTCAAGATGCTCAGGAAAATTTGCAGCTGGATCAAGATCTTAGTACAATGGGAAATGATGAAAGAGAAGGTTTTATTTCAGATTTGTCCATAGAAGAAAACAGTATGCAGGAAAGTCAAGTTTCAATCTCAGAATGTGATAAAGTCAAGCCGGCTATTTCAGATCGTGATGATGAAGACAACCTTGTTCTGAATCCCATGAAGGAGAGCTCTGTTGTTGAGATCATCTGGAATGAAGAAGGCAGAGTTATTGACCCAAACATTCAAATGTCATTAGAACGAAGCCTCCATGAGGAGGTAATCCAGTCATTTTATGAAAAACATGATGAGATCTTTGTTCAAGAAAGTGAAAAGTCTTCTTTCGATAACTCAGTGGTAAATGATAATTTGATTTCCATGTCATATGAAGATGATCAACAATGTTTTCAAATTTCAGAAGACTAGGGAATTGAGGACTATCATTCAGGTTTTTCATGTTTTTCATGTTATTCCAAGAAGACAATAATCGCTTGAGCAGAAGAAAACAAAAAGTATTATCTCCTCTATCTGAAGATGAGAAGATCAATTCCTGAAAGGTCATGTTACAGCCCAAGCTAATGCTGGTCTGTAGTGTGCACATGGTCAAGAAGGTGTTGGTGAAGTTTCTTCCACTTCTGAAAATGATGACAGTTTTGAAATTAGATTTTTTCCTTCATGAAGATAATATGGCTGTCACGTTTGATAATCTTGAAGATTGTTTTCTGTTTAGGAATGACCTAGACCATGAAATTGAGGAATATGAGCCTGAGAGAGACAGTATGCCAAAATTCAAGTCAGAATTTCTCATGGTCGAGGAATTTACAGCTAGCACTCAGATAGTAGAAGCTTACACTGCTCTATGCCTTCCCAACACTAGGAAACCAACTGTTCTTTCAGATCAGAATGAGGGGGAGTACTTGTATTTTTGCTGCTGGATCTCAAGACAAGCTAGTGCTTCAGGATTATCAAGATCCCTTCGGCATTCTTTTGCAAGCATTAGAGAAGATGAATGCTGCCTAGTTCGTTATCATAAGCCTTGGTTTCAATTGTTATTGTGAGTTGTCTACATGTACATCATTCTACCTGCTCGGGGAAAGTGAGAGCATAATTTCAGTATGTAGCCATCTGCTGGATTGGTTACATTGGAAGGCCCACTTCACAAGATTGTACATATTTCATCAGTAGGCAGTGGTTGTCATCCTGATTTGAAACCCTCAAATCTCGATGGTCTGCTGCCATTAAAGAGCTTTGTAAGTACTTATTTTAGTTAAGTAAGTCTTGAGTCATTTTTTGTTTTAGTCAGTTTCAAGATAGTTTTAGAATCAGTTTGTACTGTCATCATTCATTCAGTTTGCAGCCCGAAGTGAAGGCTATAAAGCTGAATGTATGGCTTCAATCTTAGGTTATTTAGTTTCAGTTGTTTGAGTCAATTTCTAGTCTTGTCATTGAGTCAGTTTGGAGTCAAGATATTGGTCATAGTTTTCTGAAGTTATTGACTCCATTTTGCCCAATGGAAGAGGCACTGGTTTGATTTTCTAGAGATCTATGGTTCTTGGCACCTCCCAGGAGCTACCATCCCCATTGGAGCCAATGTTAGTGTCGATATCTTCATCCCTACATCAGTGATCAAATTTCTCTTTTTGCATGCATAGTAGGTGTCCCATCCAATTGGCTACATTCCATTAGGTCATGGATCAACTAATGATAGTTTTTCATTGTCAATTTCCCTCATGCCATTTACCTGCTGGCCTATTTTCACATGTTCCTGTCATTTACAGTCATTTTTTGTTATTACATTTGCAAAAATCATTTTTAGGGTTTTAGGTCTCATTAGGTATAGGGTTTGTCACCATGGTCAGCAAAAAACTCAATAAACGGTCAGCAGGCACATGAGGAGGTCTAATAAGTTCATTAGATAAAAATTTCATTAAAGATATGCACAATAAATGATTTTTACCTCAAAACTCTGTTTTGAGGTGAAAATAGAGTTTTTATTTTCTATGTACAATTTTTTTTTTATGTAATTTCAATATTTTCTATATGTAATAAGTTTAGAGCTGCTGCCCTTGCTCACCTTGCCAACTCCAGCCATTCCAGACAAAAAAACACAAGCATCATTGCATAAGTTTACCAAGTGATTAAGAAAATCAATTTCAATGAAAAAACAGAGCTCAAGACCAAAAATGACTTTGACATTAGAAAAGTGGGTTTGAGATAAGTGAAAATTAAAGGTCATCCATATTTAAAGTGAAAGGGGTTGTATTTATCATTTCATTGAGCAAAAATCCTTTGGAGAGTCAAAAATCGCGATTTGGAGGCAACTTGGCATGGCGATGCGCATCAGATGCAGTGCGCTATGCATCAGGCTGGTGTTGCACATCAGAAGCTTTCTTGTAGTGTGAATTTGAACGGGTGTTGTGCATCAGGAGGGCACTGTGCACCGGGCCCAATGCGCTGCACATCAGGAGGGCGCTGTGCACTGGGCCTAGTCCGCTGCGCATCAACCCATATCTTCCTAAATTGTTCCAAATCGTGCCATAACCCTCAAAATTGCTGCATTTCCATTCTACAAGTAAGTTAACATCATCTTAAAGCTGAATTTGAGGTCACACTTGTGTTCTTCATGAATCTTGCATGTGGAAAATGAAACCCTAGCTTATCATCACTGTTTTCCATTTCATTGTGCAATTTTCATTCCATCATCACTAAAATCATCATAAACCCTTTTCACTCTTTTATTACCCTAATACACTCCATTTATCCAATTTTCCCATATCCCACTCCCCTAAAGCAACTAATTCCCTCACCAAACCCTAAATCCCACACTAAACCCTAGTTTTCCAAAACTGATCCCTTCATTCCCCAATTCCACTTCCCAAAGAGTAAAATATCTTCATACTCATCACCATTGTCCTCCTTCATTACCATTTTTCACCATACCTTCATCACATCATCTCCCTAAGACAATACTAAGCATCATGGCAAGAAACAGTGACTCAAGCTATGAAGAAGAAACACAAAGTGATAGTTTAAGAGACATGAATGTATAGCCTAGGAGACCTCACAAGGGTGGGAAGATAATCAAATAGAGAAGCCTATTAGCATTGCTAAACTTATTGCATGCCCCCTTTGTTAGGATATCCCAACACATAGGAATAGTTAAGTATAACTTGATCCAGTATAGAGTTAGGTAAAGTGTGTTTCTTTACTATGTACTTTTGTAACTTACAATTCGACGGTCATGATATGTAGTGATCCGACGGTTCATTCTCTCCTCGGTATTACCGACACTTGATCTGTGGCTTAACACCCGATTGGTCCATGATCTCTATTTAAAGAGCATGGAGGGTCATTTGTAGGTTAACTGTTCACGAGAGAAGCTTATGTAAATTTTCATTCTTTTATTAATAAATTGCTTGAAGTGGCCGCGTTGGCTCAGGCCGTGGACTGTTTCTCTCTTTGAGGGTTTTAACCACGTCAAAAATACTAGTGTATTGATCTATGATCTATTTGTGAGTGGTGTCCTTTGGTGTTCTGTCTGAGGAACTTATCCTATAAATTCCTACATGGTATCAGAGCTATTTGAGGGCTGCGTCCGTTGGTGATCCAAATCTGAAGCTGGTAGAATTGCATCCGACTGTCGTTTCCTAGATTTGCTGTTTCTGACTGCTTTCAGGCCGAGAGGACTGCTCTTTTGTTTTAGGAGCATCTGTTCCAGTGATGAACCCCTTTCGTTTCATGCGAAAAGGTTTCTGGTAGCCCTAGCTACGTCATTTTTAAGATATGGAGGTATATAATGTTTTTTTTTTGCAGTTTCTAGTTATTTTTCTCTCTGTTTATTATTTCGGTTTATTTAGCTTCTTTTTTATTACCGGATCTATACCTTTCATTTCTGTGTATGCTCTTTTCCTTACGACTCTGTGCGATCTGGGCAAATCAGAAACAAAAAGGAAGGATTTTTCTCATGCGTATGCTCTTTTCCGCTGCGCCTTAGTGTGATCTTGGAAAATCATAAACATTGAGGAAAATATTTAGTTTCTGGGTAAAGCTACTTTTAAGCCATAAGGCTTGTTTTTTTTGTATGTCCGTGTTGGGTTTTGTGTTTTTTTTTGTAGGAAGAAAAAGAGCTTTCTCAAGCAAGCACGCAATCCAAAGCTTCAATGACCAAAAGAAAACAAAGCGCGCCCCCCCCCCCCCTCTCTCTCTCAAACTTTTTGTTTAGCTCACTTGGTTCAAAGCTAATTTATGAGAGTAGAGGTCTTGGGTTCAAATCTCCTTATTGTTGGAAAAGGGGCGTTTTTTTTCATTTCCGCACATTCCCGCACTTCGTTAGCGCCTTCATCAACTTTTCTTCAAAAAGCCATAACTTCTTCATCCGGAAGCCGTTTTCAGAGCCGTTTTTTTTGAACCAGCCTAATTTTTCGAGATATTTCCATTGGAACACTTAGTTTCAGCATATATAACTTCATTTTCTATTAAAATGGAAAGTACATGCCAAGTTATTCTTGACAGCACCAACTACTTCCAATGGTGGTCCTACATTGTGGACTTACTTAGAAGTAAATGTCTTTACAGAATAGCCTCAAGCCAAGAAACCAAACCAAAAGATGAAGATAAAGCATCTAAATGGGAAAATAGGCAAGATCAAGCACGTGGGTTGATAGAGATGTCTATTTCTCCAGATCTTAGATTGCATATTGCAGAACTTGATACTCCTGATGAAGCAATGAAGTAGATTACTAAAGTTTTTGGAATAAAAAATGAACTTAGATCCCATCAACTTGAAAATGAGTTGCTTACACTGGACCCCAATAATTTTTCTTGCATCGAAGATTTTTTGTCCAAGTTCAAGACCCTTAGACTTCTCTTGGAAGGTGTTAAGGTTATGAAAGAAGATAATAACCTTATCTATTCCATTCTTACTAAGTTGGGACCAGCCTACTCTGTGTTTGTTTCCACCTTCCATTCTACAAGAGAAGCCTTCATTTCTCAAGGAAAAACCTACAAGTCTCCTTCCTTTGATTCTTTTTATGATTCTTTAATAAGAGAACAAGAAAAACTCTTACACCTTGGCCTTCTTAATCTTGGAAACTCTTCTAAGAAAGCGTTAGCTGCCCAGTAGCACAAAAATTCAAAGAATCCTAAGAAGTTGTATCCTAAAAGGAATGGACCTAAACCAAAAAAGGGTCCTAAGCAATTTCAGCCTCAAAATGAAAAAACATTTCACCAGAATGATAAGGCAAATAAAAACAAAGGGAAGAAGACTGATAGACATTGCCACTTTTGTAATCAAGATGACCACTTAGAATCTAAATGCTTTAAGAAGATGGAAGCCTTGGAAGCAGCAATGAAGAAGCATAACATCCATTTGGAGCACTCTTCAAATTCATCTTCAGGAATGGCACTTTCTGCATGTGGTTGTCAAGCATCTCGGTCTGGCTATGCACTAAATGTATCTTCTTCCTCTCATTATCATGAGTGGCTCATTGATTCTGGAGCTTCTTATCACATGGCCAAAAACAAAGCCATGTTTTCTTCTTTAAATGATTGTAACACCAAAAATATATATGTTGTGATGATAGATCTCTTAGTGTTGTAGGGACTGGAACTGTTCATATAGACAATGGGCAATTTAATGATGTATTATGTGTTCCAACCTTATCCTGCAACCTTCTATCTGTATATCAGATAACTCATTCAAGTGAAGGTAAAATCATTGAATTTTCACCTCACGATGTTGTAATTAAGGACCTAAGAGATCCTAGACAGATTTTAGCTACTGGCATTGCTGATGATTCTACAAGGTTGTATAAGTTTCACAACTTTGGGTCATCAAATCTTCCCTCAATATTTGTTGCTCATAATGAGGAAGTGAGCAAACTTTGGCATGAGCGATTTGGTCACTTAAACTATCGCTCCCTTCAGAATCTATGTAAAGAAAATATGGTGACAAGTCTTCCAATGGTATCTTGCAGAGATGGTGTTTGTTCCGGATGTGTACTCGAAAAACATCATCGGGAAAATTTTGAAAAACGTGCCTCTTAGCATGCCTCAGCCCCTTTACAGCTTGTGCATAGTGATTTATGTGGTCCACTTCCAGTTGTTTCATTCTCTGGCTACAAGTATTT